>JAUTXW010004530.1:0-80137 GCA_030620095.1 Kuschelorhynchus macadamiae | reverse complement strand
TATTGTGTATTGCTACCGTTTTACAAAACAAGTTTTTTTCTACAAACTGGTATAGTGTCTACATATACCAATAATTCTAATAAGTTTAAAATCATTTTAATTCGAAATATGCCTTTGTATCACTTTCCACATTTATTGGGGTTAAAATTTTAGAATGAAGTGTGTATTGTGTGTAAGGGTAATTTATAGTATATATATTATACCCTTACGTACAACTAATATTTAGTTTTGTGAATATAATAGACTTATATTATTGTAATTTAAATACTTAGATTCTTTTTCGGCTTATTTCGCCAACATATTCTTACGCAAAGATTAGGTAGGACAGAAAAGATTATTTAATCTCATTTCCAATCTATAAAACGTGCAAAAAAAATATTTTTAATTTATTTAATAATTTTAAAGGACAAGTTTAATTATATAAAAATTAAACAAACAACTTAATAGTTGGTGTTTCCATAGGCGCTAATTCTGTAATTTTTAATTTACTAATTTTGTGTACCACTAGATTTTTTTTTATTAACAAGACTCAGCTGTGATCAAAAACTAAATATATACTATGTGTCAGTTAAGTGCAATTATGTTACATTGAAATCCATACCATTCTTAAAATTAAAAATTTCGCTCATTCATTCACACCACTAATTCTAGCTTATATTAACGATTAAAGAATAATCAACAATGAATTATTATAAATATCGATTGAAATGATGTTAACAATTTCACTGAAAACTCACACCATATCAACCATCTCGTCTTGTGAAAAATTCATTGTTTAAATTTGAAACTTATCTATATGTGTTCGTATGCGGATTTTTACTCTTCTATGTTTGTATATTCTGGAAACTGTATGTCTTATATATATTAACAGAGATCAGTACATTGTTGCGAACCAGAGGTACGTGACCCGTCGGCAAATGAATTTACGTCTACCTATCCCATCATCCAACTTAATAAAAAATCGATAATATAATCACCTGCCAGATGTTGTAAAAGGTTCGCGTACACTTAAAGTGTTTAAAAAACGTGTTCGTCTATTGCTAATTGAAAAAGCTTATTACCAATTGGATGAATATTATGGAGATGAGTTATAGTTTGCTGATGGTTTATGTTACATTGTTGGTTGACTATTTTGTTGACTTAATACTGTTTATTTCATTTTTGTGTTTTTTTTACTATTCAACTAAATGATACTTTTTTAGGTCATTTCATGTATGTATGTGTATGTGCATGTGTATGTTCATATGTATATGTATGTATGTATGTGTATATGTATTTACGGTATTTTTTTTTATTATTCATTATTGCTAGTGCTAATATGTATATATATATATATATATATATATATATATATATATATATATATCTATAATGTTATATTGTTTCTAGTGGACTAGTGTCTGAGTGTTATTACATTTAGATACTTCTCTGTGTATGTAAATTGACCTTTTTATACCTTTTTGTCTTTTTTTTAACTTTGTATAAATTTCTTTCCTTTGTTTTTATATTCTCTTTTGTGTATATATTTTTGTTTTTGTGTTTTTTTTTAGCTTTGTAAATAGGAACGTCATTCTTTATACTATACAATAAAGCTTATTGACTATGACTATACAATGTTTACAACAGTAATTTTTGCAACTGACAAATAAATTGTCAAAAAATAATATTACCTTGACGTATAATTTCTTTTCTTTAATAAACATGGCTAACTAGATAAAAATCACATCAGCAGATTTTAATGCATTTTCAACGACAGAATTAATAAAAATTAATATATCGCAAAAACTATTAGAGATAGGTATAAGATCACGTTAATAAAAGTGAAAGAGAACTAATAACGGAACACGATAGGATAGATAGATAGCACAGGGTGGGAGGTTATCTAAACTCTTAGACATTTATCTTACAGTTTTTCTTTATTGAAATCGTTGTAGGTTAGAAGTTATAGCAGGTTATGGAGGACCATGTTTTTTTTTAATTTAGGTATTTTTTGAATAATTTGGTAACGTCGAAATAAAATGCAAAACTATAAATAGAACATTTTTTGGGAATTCCAGATATTTAAAAATATATTGGGTGTCCCATTTAAAAAAAGTGGATTCTTAGGTGCCTAACTTTAGTGAAATACCCTGCATAATTAAAAATATTTTTAAATTGTACACTTCTTTTATACAACTTTCATAAAAAAAAAATATCAAAATTATAAAAAACGAGGGAGATTGGTACTTTGTCACACTATTGCGCCACCCTGTATGCCTACTACTAGCACTAATCAAGACAACTACTGTGTCTGTTATTTAATTTTTAATCATACTTATTGTATGCAAAATCATAAGAAATACTCGCAGGACAATATTGAACTTCTAGCTTATTTTAAAACTAGACTTGTAGTCGAGACTGACAAAAACTGAATTTAATTATTTTGCGATTCACGAAACACGGGAGGCGAAGACTGGGGAAGTTTAGCGAAGAGTTCAACGTTTTTGTCAAAATTGTACTCTTAAAAACAGAACAACTTATTTAGATAGCTGTTCCGTAGAATAATAGATCGCTAAGGGACAGAGGACAATGTGACAATGACTCTTATAAAGCGAATCTGTTTCCGCGCGGGTAGCGTTCCCTCTCCGCTGTTGTTATTTTCATAAAAAGTCTCAGAAAGAAAATAAAGAGAAGTGATGGGGCGTTAAGTAAATAGAATGTTTTTTTATTATATTTACCGTTGAATGCGGTGTAAAAAAGTTATTTTGTGGACATTCTAGGAAATACTTGGCGGACTGAAATAAATATTTCAAGGAATTTGACTAGTTAGAGCTTGTACGATGATATAAAATATGTTTTAATATATTTGAAGCGTGAAATAGCATTTTAGTCAGGAGTAGAAGTTTATTTAGACTGGTTGTTGATGTATCCTACGTACATGTGTTTTGGAACAGCGTTTCCCGAACGGTGTTACTCTAAAAAATAATACATTTAGAGTGACACTCGAACTTTATCTTAAGAAACATTTTTAGAAAAGGAAAAATATTTTTTTTTCTAATTTCAGTTATTAACTGGTGGCGGCGATGAATTACTCAGAAGACTGAACATATCGAGACATCCAGATGATTATTTTTATATTAAGCAAGGAAATGCGGCTAAAGTAGACAGCATCAATGACAAGTTTCTGTTCAGAGATGTAACTACGTCACTTAATACTTTACAGGTCAGTATTACTTGCCTTTATTTAGTTTATACTGCGATATATACAAAATATTACAATCTGTCGTAAACTGTAAAAAAATAGATCAGAAAAAAAACTGAAATTGAGAAGGTGATATAGGGCAGTTATCAAAATAATTTGGTTGTGTCTGCAATTTAATATGTAAGGGTTTTGACTGTATTTTAATTATCTATTTTGTCATTAAAGTTGTTTTTGTATATTTTTTTCATAAGAGCTTCTGTAGTTTTTGGTAAATATATCACCCGAAAAGATAAAATAGTTATAAACTCATTCACGACACCTACAAATGGAAGAATTTTAGAGTTTTGGTAAAAAGGTCTATGAGGAAAAAAGAACAGTTTAAAAACTATATATTGAATATACATATTTCCTTTGCAGTTTAGCAAAGAAGATCAGGATACTTTATGGAGGATTGTGGCAGCTATATTACATTTGGGAAATGTCGAGTTCGACATAATCGAAGAAAAGTTGGAATTGAAAAAGTCAAAACATGTGGATGAAGTTGCTGCTCTACTGCAGGTGAGTTCCTGTTTTCTGTTGTATTTTTCTTTAAGTAATTTTTTGGTTATTATTAACTTCTGAAAATCTTCTCTACACTTTTGCATACATTGTATTTATTTTTTCAAGAGTTGTCGATTGGATAATGTAAAGACAATCGTATATTACAAAGTCTTTAGCCCTCATTGAGTGAAAAAAGGGATATGTGTGATATTGCTTGCAGGGGCGTTAATGAAAGCCAGTCCTTAAAAAAATCAATTAAAAGGTTTACATATTTTTGGAGTATAGTGTCATAAACACCTAAAAACGAGCAGTAAATAATGACATTTTAATCAAGTCGTCATAATTTTAAGAGATAGCTTAGGAGCCAAACTTAACAAGAGAAGTAACTCGATGTACGATGCAAAAAGTCATAACAAAAGTTCTCAAACTGAAGTCTTATGCGATTTTTTTATTCTCAACCGTTTTTATTCTTCAACATATGATTCAGCGACCGTTGAGGTTTTCTAGCCACCATGCTTCTTCAGAGTACTTATATTTTCTTCAGTATTGGCCAACATAGTGGCCGAGGATCTCCTGAAATAGTGTCGAGTATAGTTTTCTGGGTTCGGAAGACGTAGAAAGCTAGCGATATTACTAGGTATTTTCCTAAAGGTATTTATGCCAACGACTGGTCTCGAGCACTTTCCTTTGTGGTAGGAAAGAAATAACCTCTGGTGTGATGTATTTGCTGGTTGCAATGACTTATATTTTCTGTGGAGATTAATATAACTTATTCCGTCCTTGTTGGGATCACACTCTACGGAACTTCTTAAAGCATGATTTTTTGTCTGTTGAATTTTTACGTATATCTTCCCTTTCTTCGATGTCGCTGCACACGCAAGTTTGTCAGTTCTGCTCTTCTGCAACCTCCTGCAATTTCGAGAATTATTGCTACCTTATTCATCAAGTAAATATAATCTGGAGCCTGCGTCGTCGATATGAATCAGAAAGCTCTAAATTTTAGCTTTCGGAGTCGATTTCGAAGACAAGCGTGACGCAAACAAGACAAACTTTAAAACATGACGCCCTATAATTTTTAAAAAATTACATGTGTATTTAGTTCCATAGTGACAACAACAAAATAATGAAAGTAATCTTAGAAACCAACAGATTATAATAAAATCCATACTAATACCAGAAATACAAATATTTAATAAAAACAAACCTATTTTTACGCAAGTAGGAAAAATGTTGTACCTAACATATGCGAAAAAAGCCTTTTCCACCCTCGGTGACATGCCTGAAGCCACCGCGTACGGAAAAGTATCACTTTTCGCACTTGTTAGGTAAATAACTATTTTCGAACTCTCCCAGGGGTGCGGTAAAGTTCCTTGAATATTTGCCGTTCCCACTTGTACATCTCAAAAGGACTATGGTTTTGTTAAAAATATTTTATGCGGATTATATCATAAAACATTGACAAACATTTTTTAACAACTACCGGGACTTAATATCCAATTGCCCACAGACCTGCCTAAGACCCTTTTGGCGATGGGTGAAGATATATAAATTAAAAATCAGTAGTTAAACATAATCCATAAAATTAATAAAAATAATTTCAAATTCCAGATAATATTACACATGTAGTATAGAGCGGGGTTCTAAACGTCGTGGTGCTTTGTCAGAGATTACAATTTTCGTGACAATAATCAAGTACCACATATAAAGATTTACTTTCGTTTTTTCTTCTGGTTGTGTTAAAAATTTGTGTAATCAAAATTTTTGGGTAGTAATTGTAATCTATTAACATTTTCTGTCTTTAGCTTTGAGTTAAATTTTGATTATAGGAAATTTTTTATAATTATACGGAAGCGTATAACGGCATTTTTTTTTAAATTCTGACTTTGAAGTTGGAATTTAACAAAATTCTGAGTTTAAAGTCAGAATTTAACAAAATTGTGATTTTAAAGTCAGAATCTAACAAAATTCTGAGTTTAAAGTCGAAATTTAACTAAATTCTGAGTTTAAAGTAGAAATTTAACTAGATTCTGAGTTTAAAGTCAGAATTTTAAAAAATTCAGAGTTTAAAGTCAGAATTTAACGAAATTCTGAGTTTAAAGTGAGAAATTAACTAAATTCTCAGTTTAAAGTCCGAATTTAACTAAATTCTGAGTTTAAAGTCAGAATTTAACGAAATGCATTTTTGACATCTCCTGCCAAACCTGAAATTGAGACACAGATAAGTGAAACCCATTTCGTTGCAAGTAAACTCGTTTGAGATTTACCGAGCTTCAAAGGGTCAAAATTGTCATTGTTCAAGCGCCATTTTCTTGAAAACAATTATATTTAGGCATGAGAAAGGTAACTCAATAAGTGCTTGGATTTTTTAGAAAAAGATAGAAATTTAATAAAATACAGGACATTTCATTTAAAAAACGGATGATGCCTCCGGTTTGAGGCAGAAGCGGCAACACCGCGCAATTTAAAATATTTTATAACGAGAGTATATTGTGTTCATCTATGGCCAAAGCCAAATTCTCAAAACATCCTAATCGTTGGTTCTCAGATATTTCTAATAGGACATTCAACCTGAATCACCCTGAAAGAGAGGGGGAGATCTGTCAGTATGTTTCGCGAGACACCATTATATCGTTGAAACATATTTGAACCGTTTCCTAAGACTTATTTATCGTTTTGTATTACCTTTTTTATTTTGTGAACCTTTTAATGTATATGTTTTCTTGTATTCATTTTGGCTTTTTTTCAGCAATAGAAATAAATAAAAATATATAAAATGAACTAATTTAACATATGTTTAATTTGTCAAGGACTTATTTAACACTCAAAAATCAAAATAGGAAACTTATTTTGTACGCTTCCCCCCTTTTATCATTTTTTAACTATCTGTAGTTTGCTGGAACAATTCATAGCGAATTTGCCATTATTCAAACAAGAATTTTGAACTTGTTTTTTTGGTTCCAGTCTGTTATATGATCCTACGGACTAAATTCTGACTTTAAACTCAGAATTTTGTTAAATTCCGACTTTAAACTCACAATTTTGTCAAATTCTGACTTTAAACTCAGAATTTTATTAAATTCTGACTTTAAACTCAGAATTTAGTTAAATTCCGACTTTAAACTCAGAATTTTATTAAATTCCGACTTTGAACTCAGAATTTAAATTCTGATTTTAAACTCAGAATTTTGTTAAATTCCGACTTTAAACTCAGAATTGAAAAATAAAAAAAATTGTGGCCCTTCTACGCTTCCGTATAATTATAACATTTTCCCGCAAATTTAGTTCCAAAGCCATAATTGGATCATAAGAGTTTCTTTTTGGTTTAATGTTACTTTGAATTATATTGCAATTTTGATTAATTTAAGCAAAAAATAACGTATAACAAGTTTTGAAAATAGAAGTTTTCATGTTAATGTGATTGTTGGCAAGAGCCATAGATCACATGAGTGTAAAAAGTGATTTTCAAATGTCTTATACACAATAATTTACCTTTAAATATAAAAGTTGTAGGGTTTATCCTAAATCGCCAGAAAATATTAAATAACAAAACAAAAGAATATCGCAAAGTTAGTATAAAACATTAGTAAATCTTTAATAGAACGCCCTGTATATTGAAGTAAAAATCAATAGATATTTTTTCTGCATTCAAAAATATATGATATGTCGACATTTCGTTTTCGAAAATTTGAATTTCAAAAACGTGATCGCACTTTCAACAACACATCAATAAACAAAATAGAACCAAAAAAGTAACTTTTTTTTAATAAAATAATTTATGAAAATTCACAAAAATGTTGAATGTGACCGTCGTTATTTTCGATACGTTTTCTGTAATCTTCATCTAATTTAAATAATGTATTGCAAATTTGCTCCGGATGTTCTTCATTCAATGAGTCTATACTCCTTTGAATGCTTTGACTTAAGTCCTCCATACTTTGACTTCTTTCTTTATATACTTCATTCTTTAGACAGTCCTATAAAAAATTGTCTAAAGGGGTCTGGTCTGCGCTCTTAGGTGGCCAGTTAATAGTCCCATGAGTCCCAGTGGTGGCTCGCCATTTTCCAATCGATTTACTTAAAAATAAAAATATTTTTAAAATATTAAGCATTTTATAATCTAGATTTTTATTATAAAAATGTAGTATGTTTTATATAAATTCCCATTATTTGCTTAATAATTCCATTATTTTCTATCAAAACTAGTGCGTTATATATTCAAAAAATAATTACGACTTAAAAACGTGGCGCGCTGAACACCTTTTCATAAGAGCAACCCGCTGAGGAATCACAATCGGTAGTAACAAATTCCGCATCAGACTCTCCCCGCACGCCGGCTTTCGCGCTTAGATTTGTTTACGGCAGTTACTATGGCAACGCAATGGTGAATATCCGTAAGCCAAATAGAGATGGGACCGGCATAAAACTGCTGCTGCAGGCTGCAGGCGCTTGTTCGCTTGTTATGGAATTAATATAAATTAGTGCGTTCGGATCATCGGAGGCGGAAGCAGTTTTGCATCGATCGAATCGAATCGAAATTAGCTTAAAGATATAGCTACATAACTGTTTTTTAAGAACAAAAAATATATTTAAAATCTTATAAACTTATATTATTTCCCCTAAGTATTAAAAAATAGCAATTTTGAGCGTGGCACCCCGAAAAATTTTTGCCTGCGGCGCTATGCACCTAGCTGCACTGCGCTTCACCCGTTCTTAAATCAACGAGCCGCCACTGATGAGTCCCAATCTACTCGTTAAACCCATTATTTAAACAAAAATCTTGCATGCGCCGTGTTATCAGGCGGCACGCTGTCATGGTGCCATATTATATTAAATTCCCTGAGAGGAAATTCTTCTAACAAACCTTCAATTTCATTTAAAAACTGGATGTATCTATCTTCTGTTAACGAGCCCTCAAATGCATCGGTTCCTAAGAATACCACACCAAATATTCGATGACATACGACCCTCAGTGGCGCAACTAGACATCGACTTTTGGGGGGCTCAAGCCCTGACACTTGTAAGATAATATTGATTATAGGATAAAACCAATTTTAATCATTTTTTCGTACGGCTTTGTTTTAATTATAAACTCCCGATATTGTCTAAGTTTTTATATTTCGGCTATATACGATTTGATTAATATCTATGACAGCTGTCAAAAAATATATGTTTTTTTTTTAATAAATTACGACACTTAAAGTTACATAGAACGATGTAACTCGTATATAAAAATTTTATGGAGTTCAAAGTTATCACTTCTCTTGTATAACATAATATATGTTTTACTTGACCTGTTAACAGGAAACCTGCCAAAGTGCCTCCTCTTTTTTGGTCTACCCTGTATACCAGCCCAAGTAGCACATATAATCATATTTGGGCTGAAATGCTGTGATATTTGCTAATATCTCTGGCTAATTAGCTAAAATTGCTAGCCAAAATAACAGTTCTATTACAGTATAAAGACGGAAATATGGCTAGAGTGGGGAATAATAATAAAAAATGGCCAATTGGCAATTATAGGATCCCCTCTTTTAATTTTATGGTTGGGTTTATTAGCTACTTTTTGACTTTAAAATCGAGCTTTTTTAGGTGAATTCAGATTTGTTTTTTAGCCGAAATTTGAGAAACATTTTTTTCCGAAATTTAACTAAATTTCTCATTTTTTGCCTTTTCTTCATTTACATGATAAATCATCAACTGTTTCAAATTATGTAGAAATAGTATTAACAGAGCCAATCAGTGTAAGAATTTATGAAAAGAGAAAATGCGAATATAACAAATCATGGTTTCGTAGAAATACGTACACTATGATTTATTGTGTAAAATATTCATTTGACAGTTGGTGGGGACAAAAAACACTTGGGTAGGAACTTTTACTGTTAAAATAATTTAAGATAGGCATGTAAAACACGCGCTCCTTCTTAAAACTAAACGTTTCGTTTTCTTCAATTTTTTTTTGAGATGTAATTTACTAAGAAAATTCATTAAAGAGCCCCTAACGTAAAAAAGCATGCATGAAAATACGTTTTTATTGGTAGAAAGAATATGTTTGTTTAAAGCGGTCAAGTAATGGCTGCTAGGAAATTAGTTTAATTTTAATTTTAATCTTGACGGATCATAAAAAGCTTTGGGTTATTTTTTAAGCAAATATTCCTTGAAATTGGCCACCTTGTAAGCAAATATTTATCAAATGGGAATAATTTTCAAATGTAGCAACATTTCGTACTGGCTAAAAAATGGCTAATTTAAGACCCAGGAGCCAGCGTAACAAAATTAAATATTTAATCTTTTTATTAGACATGTTGTAGGGTAAATAATTTATAGTTCGTTTTTCTAAATAAATCTTCACTTTGGTTAAGTATAGTTTTATAGGTTATTTGAAAATGTGGCATTTTTTGGCAATATTAAAGCAAAAAAAAGCGAAATAAAACTACCCAATTTTAGTTTAATTTTTAAACAAAAATATGATAATAAAAGCCATATTTTTTCCTCTCAATTTTTGTTGTCTTAAAATGTCATAATCTGGCATTCTTATGTACCTATAATTAAACTTAAATACTTGCTAAAATATGTTTGGTTGGCATTGGGGAAAAATGCCTACTTATTGATTATATTCTGACCTCGATTTCTATTGATTAAAAATGCCATATTCTGGCATTTTAAACAGCTATGCTTACTATAATTTAACTTCAATACTTACTAGAATATATCTGGTTATATTGTGGCAACAAAATTGACAGATATTTCTACTTTCTGGCCGTCCAATATTAGAAAAACAAAGTTCGAAGTTTAATTATCCTATAAAAGATATTTTTTGGCCAAGTAATTATGCTATAGCCTATCTATATTAAAAACTGCTACTATTGGAGCCAAAAAAATCTAATTTGAAGCGAGCTTTCATGGCTAGAAAACAAACCAAGAATCATTTGACAAATCTCTGGTTTTTATGTATTTTTATGGATAACTATTAGGCAAAAAAACTCATCAGCTAATTTGTGCTACTTGGGATACGAACATTGTTCTGATACAAAAAATTAAATAACAGAAGTTTCGCCGTTTGGTGGAATATCACCTCAATTTTATTTTAAATATATATATATATATATATAGTCGAGAAAAATTAAGTATCTACATCAATGAATTCCAAGATTTTTCAATGTTCTAATATTTACCCCACCTATTTCTGTTTTCACTTTGACTATTATCGGTTTTGCGTAATCAAAATATGATTTTTTTTTACTCTTTTAAATCCCTTAAAAAATATCGCTTACACTTTTCACTATTTTTCAAACTTTCATGATCTATAACTTAAAAATAAGCGCGCCCTTACGTTTTCGTAAGGCCAGATAGTGTCCAATTAAATTGATCAAAAGTATACGAGACAAGATGCTAAATTAGAAAAAAAACCTGTTTATTTCTTAACTAAAAAACTACCTTTTTACCCATTTTTAAAAACAAAATGGAGTTTAAGTGTTTTGGTTGGCCCTTGCCAATCGCCTGGCGGGGAGGGGGGCTAATTTTGGGGTCGGGATGCTAAGCTCCCCTAGCCCCCCCCAGTTGCGCCACTGACGACCCTGATTTTTAATTTCAACTTAAGAGTGGAAATTCTCTAATGCCCACATATGTGTGTTTCATTTTTAAAAACAAAATGGAGTTTAAGTGTTTTGGTTGGCCCTCGCCAATCGCCTGGCGGGGGGGGGCTAATTTTGGGGTCGGGATGCTAAGCTCCCCTAGCCCCCCCCAGTTGCGCCACTGACGACCCTGATTTTTAATTTCAACTTAAGAGTGGGAATTCTCTAATGCCCACATATGTGTGTTTCGTCGGTTATACACACCTGCTGTGGAAAAGGTAGCTTCATCGATCCAGAAAATCTTATTAAAAAAATCATTGTCTTCAGATTTCCTAACTAGCATATTATCATTACAATATGCTAATCTTTTAATGTTGTCATTAACTGTTAATTTTTGTACAGTAAAACAGTTACAGTACTAGTGTTGACTGTAGATAACTTTGGATATTCTAAAAATAAGTAATAACAGAATGATGAATCAGCTAACATAATTGAATATTCTTTTCCTACCTTGAAAATGCAATAAAATTAGTAATTCTTCATCCTCATTTGCGATAACTAAGCGCTTTTTCTCATAAAGTATTTTAGGCTCCCGCATACTCCTATCGGTGTAATAGAAAGAGCAAAACTTTTCTTCTTCTGTGTAACCCATTTTATCGAAGAATAAAGGAGGTTTGACAGATACCTAAAAATCAGACAGCCAAATAAATAATGGCGTTGAGCCATTTGTTTATTCATGGCAACTGCGATAACTTTTTTTTAAAGCAAATCTTTCGAAAACGGCGAAACCAAATGTCAACATAAATATATTTTTGAATCCAGAGAAAAAAGATCTTATTAATTTTTGTTTCAATATACAGGGCGTTCCATTAAAGATTTTTCAAGTTTGTGTTTTATATTAATTTTGCGATATTGATTTCTTTTGATACTTAACATTTTCTGGCGATTTAGGATAAACGCTACAACTTGTGTATTTAAAGTTTTTTCTACCTCGTTTATTAAACGCGGTAGGCGCTGCGTAAAATTCGGAATAACAACAAAGTTATTTTAACGGAATAAAAATATTTCAAATATTTTTGATACAATAAAATTGAATAGTATAGAACAAACTAATGTGAATTTGTTTGTACTATACTATAATTATTTGGCACTCCCCTGGAATTCATAAAGTCATGAACATTTTAGTTAGGTTTTTTTTAAATATACCGATCAAATAACTACTTTTTGTCGATAATTTTTTCCAGTATTACATCATAGTAGTGTTTTTTAAACTATGTTAAATATATTGAACTATCTCACCTCGTATATTAAACGCAGTAGGCGGTGTCTAAATATACGGAATAACCCTGTAAAACAAAGGAACGGAATAAAAATACTTAAAATATTTTTCATACCATAATATTGGATTGTATAGCACAAACTAATGTGAATCGAGCAACTGAGAATCATAATATACTTATATAGAATAAAATATGAGGTAGGTGGTACTTTTCGCACAAGGTCTGATCAATGTCGAGTCTACTTGAGCTGTGTAAAGTAATTTTACACGCTTTGAAATTAGTCGGTATAACTTTGAGAGAGCGTTTTTTGGAAAACTTATTTAAATTGAAGAATTGAGATATGAAATCCACTTACTGAACAATTTATTTCCTATTCTAGGTGCAAAAGAAAGATTTAGAAACAGCTTTGTGTGAACGAGTGATAGCAGCTAGAGGTGATATCATGCGCAAGGAGCACACGGAGTCGGAGGCATCTTATGGCCGAAACGCTTTTGCGAAAGCGATCTATGAACGCCTCTTTAGTTGGATCGTGAAAAAAATCAACGCTGCCATTTCAGTAGATGCACAGAACTTTCAGAAGATTTATCAAAGCTCCTTAATTGGGGTAATTATAAAAATACTCTTAAATAATATGTCTGCAAATGTTTGGTAATCATAGTGAGTAACGTAATTTACAGTATTTTAAATATAATGATAAAGAGAAACCGTAGAATTATTTAGTTAGGTTTTTCTAAATATGCCAATCAATGCTAACCTAAACCTACTTTTTGTCGAAAACTATTTCCAGTATTACAGAATAGTAGTGTTTTTTTTAGATGTATGTTAAAGATATTTTTTCTATATGATAAAACTTGACGCAATTTCATAAGTACTCATACGAGGGGCGCGCAGATCTTTCAGTGTGGTGTACACCCTCTTAAATACCTTTTAAATACTATTAAATACTTATTTAATTTTTTGAATATGCTTTATTCTCTTTAAATATCTTTCAATACATTTTTAATACCTTTCAATACATTTTAATACCTTTCAATACATTTTAGATATTTTTCATTACATTTAATTGTTTTGAATGTGTTTTTAGCTTCCTCAAATATCTTTGAGTATCCATTTTTGTCTTTTCGAAATTAGGTACAGAATACACACTTTTTGTAGGAGATCAAAGAGTCCCCTAAACTCGGTAAAATACTGTTTGGCATAGAGAGGAAAGTTGTTTTCTAAAGTAGTAGATTATTATAATCGTTTTTTTTTTGTCAGTTGGAGATAATAATTATAAAATAAATATACATGTACCAAAAATAGATGGTGTTATAATAAGTGTACTAATCTTACTGCCTTTTATATTTCCCGTTGGAATCATAAAAAAAGCTAATGTTTATAACAAGGAAAGCCCAGACACATGTTTCCACACTTATAATATCTAAAATAAATATTTATTCATACAAAACGAAAAGTCTTTTTCGTCACAAACACATAAGAGTATAATGAAGTATTTAGTAAACT
Source organism: Kuschelorhynchus macadamiae (assembly GCA_030620095.1). Taxonomy (NCBI): domain Eukaryota; kingdom Metazoa; phylum Arthropoda; class Insecta; order Coleoptera; family Curculionidae; genus Kuschelorhynchus; species Kuschelorhynchus macadamiae. Next base: position 66,062 of record JAUTXW010004530.1, on the reverse strand, counting down.
CTACTAAAAAAATACAGGTAAAATTAAATAACAATTAGTTTCATTTTCTAGATCTCTCTTAAAACAAGAGGTGCTGGTTTAATGTATATTTTTTGCTAATCCTTTAACAACTGCATTTAAATAAATACAAAAAATCTACAATTTTTTCTACATATTTTTTTAATATTTGCTCAAAAAAATTATTATAAATAATATAAGAAATAATGTTCGGAAAATAGGGAAATCTATATATATATATATTATATATATATATATATATATATATATATATATATATATATATATATATATATATATATATATATATATATATATATATATATATATATATATATATATATATGTATATATATATATATATATATATATATATATATATATATATATATATATATATATATATATATATATATGTATATATATATATATATATATATATATATATATATATATATATATATATATATATATATATATATATATATATATATATATATATATATATATATATATATATATATATATATATATATATTATGCTTTAACTGGTTATAAATGGAGAATGGCCACAACGTAAAATGGGAGATGTTTTGGGGGACATTTTTAAAAGGCGGCAAAATGAGAGTTTGTTTACCTGAATAGGGTCACTTTTTATAAGTATAAATATGAGCAGTGAAGGTATTATTGAGGTGTACTGGGCGTAGATATTAATCATTTTTAGGGAATTAAAATATTTTGAAAATCATTTTAGGAAGACTTAAGCCAAAATTTCAATTAAATTGAGAAGAAAAAAAATAGTTGATATCTTGCCATAAAATTGTGAAATCATTAACTTAGACACTTGATTTGTTTATAGGAAGTATTATATTTTTTAAATTTTTGAAGAACACTTAAACAAAGTTTGAATCAAATCTATACATATTGTAAAATATATTCATCGACCCTATATCTGTGACAGGGCCAAAGATAAAACGAAAATTTGAAATGTCATTTTGTGACGTAAGTGCAAGAGAAGAGAATATTTTTTTGAAAGCTTCTAAGGGGGTGAAAATCGGCGAAATGTTTTTTTACAAATCTTTTCAACTAAATGCAATTTTAAGAGTATTGTTTCCTCAAGACCTTTCAGAAATTATTATCTTAAAATCAATTTATTAATCGTTCTAAATTTGACTATTAAATATGAAATTTGTTTATACTTATTTACTAAATTAATAAATGAGGTTTTAAAAAGCTTCTTTCGTTCATATTTTTCAAAATTAATAAACCAAAAATACATTTTTGCATTTTTCAATTGAATATGTACCATTTAAAATAAAACGTTCAAATTTGACATGTGGAGGGCCAGATACAATTTTTTTTTAAACTCGCGCCTTTGAATTCGAAAAGGGCCAAATTGTAATTTTGGGTTTTACAATATGTCTTTAATTGAATGAGATTTTAACACGATTCATTTTTCAAATAATTATTTATGAATCAATATCTGAATTTTTCCAAATTCCACCCTTAAAGAAGTGCAAAAGTGTGAAATGTGTACCATTAAAGATAACATGTTCAAATTTGGCATGGATCTTCTTTTTGCTATGTAGGTGCTCGATAAAACATCTTTTTAAAACCCGCCCCCTAGGAAGCTAAAGAGGGTTGAAATTTGTTTTTACTTTTTTTCAATGTAACTGCAGCTAAATAAAAATTTAGAACGATTATTTCGTCCATGGCTTTCAAAAATAGTATTCTACGAATTTTTTTTCTAGTTTTTTTAATTCCACCCTAAAGGGGAGTAATTAGGAAACTTACAGTGGCTTTCACACATAATTATCTTAAATCAATTTCTAGATTTTTCGAAATACCACCCCTAAGGGATTAAAATGTGTTTTTACTTCATTTACAATATCTCATTAACTAAAGGAGATTTTATGACGATTTTTTGATCGATATCTTTTAAAAGAGGGTGCACTGTGTTTTTTTTTTAGAATATCTCTAACTTAATGAGATTTTAAGCCAATTCTTTTTTCAATGGCCTTCAAAAATTATTATTTAAAAACAGATTTATAGATTTTTTGAAATTTCACTCTTGAGGAAGTGAAATGTGTTTATACTTTTTATATCTTTTCAACTAACTGTGATTTTAAGAGAATTCCTTCGTCAACGGCTTTCTAAAAAAAATCATCTAAAAATTGTTTCTGGATTTTTCTGAACATATTTTAAGTTTTTTGTAAACTCATGATTTAAGTGGGATTTTAAGAGGATTATTCCTTCACCGGTTTCCGAACATATTAATCTAAAAATGATTTTTTTATTTTTCGAAATTGCACTAACGAGTAAAAATAATATGTTTTTTTTTTCTTTGGCACAAATATCATTTTAATTCGATTTGAGTGTTAAAAACTTTTTCAAAAGTTACTGAAAACCCTATTTCAAAATTATTTAAAATCTTATCTATTAATTTTGAATTTCTCTGCTGAACATTAATAGTTATCGCGTGTCGAGACGACTTGGGCAAGTTGCGAATAAAAATATTTTTGTGAAAATAGACAAAAGTTATATAGTTGAATTTAAGGCATATTTTGAAATTATGGTTTAGTATAATCTAAATTCTAAAAATAAAAAATTCATAAGGTGTATTTTCATATGTTTTAACTCAAATCATCAAATTAGTTACCTTCTTGGTTATTATAAAAACTATTATTTGACAGACTAAAAGATATGCTTCCCCTTTAGTTTCATAGCGCAAAATAAACCAAAAATTGCTCTCACTTTCTTATTATTACATACTCTTTCTATTATATATAACTTTAGGAGGGATGCATATTTACTGGAATTCCGGTAATTAGTCGAGTACATTAACTAGTCGAAAGTTAATTGATCAAGTTTGTTAACCGACTGAAATAAAGTATAAAAGATTTCGAATTTATTGTTCACATTGTCAAAAATTGGCAACATTTTCAATTTTTTTTTCCTGTGTTGCAAATTTAAAGACGAAGAACATGAAAATATGTTCATTACAAGAAACAGTATAAAAGTCTAATTAAAGTGCAGTATAAGATACCAATATATAGTATTTTGCCTGTATAAGCATTGAATTTCAAATAAACTTCTCCAACTTTGAAATGGGCCACCCTTTCCTCGCCCTGATTTCGAAACTCATTTGCCCAAAAACCTCTTCATCGACTTTTAATTTCGTATTTTTTTATTTGAAAGCCCTAAGGGTCTATATTTTTTGCCACCTAAGCTATATTTTTCATTATAGCTTTATATTTTAGCTTGCATTTATTTTTTGAATTTTGTTTCTAGCTCAATTGGCAAAAAAGTTATAGCGCTTTTACGATTACGGTAATTTTTCCAAGAAATTTAATACGAAAAAAGTTCATGACTTAGTTTCTATAGTAATACAGAATGTATTACCATAGAAACTAACTCATGAGCTTTGTTGCTAGTCCAGTAAACTAAACAAATATACTAAATAACTTAAGTATGATGACAACGTCGAAAGAAACAAAAACGACAACAATAAAGTATTCCATCAGCAAATAAAATATAAAAAGGTAAAAACTAATTTGATATTTTAAGTACCTGGTGGGACCTCCTCTTGTTCGAATAACTTCCTGACATCGGCGGGGGATACTGTCTATTAATCTTCCTGAGCATACTGTCTATAAATCTTCAGAAATAGCATCCCATTCTTGAACAAGAACATTTCTCGATTCTTGTATAGTCTGTAGACGTGGAGGCGGTCTTTTACGTATGCGCCGTTTTAAATAATCCCATATGTGCTCGATTAGATTACAGTCTGGTGATTTAGCATTCTTGCTATGTTATTTTTCTCAAAAAAAAAGATTATTTGTCGAGCACGGTGAGGTCGAGCATTGTCATCAACATAAATAAATTGTCTTCCCACGTTTTCAATGGAAGCACAATTGGTACCAATACCTGCTCGAGGTACTTTTCTCCTATTACAGTTTTATCAAAGAAAACTAGTTCTGTCCGATTATTTCTAGAGATTCCTCCCCAAACTGTAACCGAACTTCCGCCAAACGAAACATGCGTTACCATACATTGTTCATCGAACCGCTCACGTTGCCTTCTCGTGTTTTCCCATTATTTCCATGCATACAGAACCGTGACTCGTCACTAAATAAACAGTTGACCACTCATGCGGACCCCAGTTGTAATGGTTACAGGTAAAATCTAATCTTGTTCTTCTATGACCAGTGTTAACAGTAGGCATTTTTTTGGTTTTCGAGCTCGGAAGCCATCTTCATGTAGTCTTTGTCTTATGGTTTGGGTCTTATGGTATCAATGGTTCTTTCTCGACTTGCTTAATTTCGAACGTCAATTTATTCTGAGAGTTGTCTTTCGTTGCCGCCTACCATCGTGTGTTAGGTACGGAGATCCTCTTAAAATATGCCTGTCATATAAACGAGAAATTACACTTTTTGATTTGAAAAATTCTTCTGCTGTACGTCGATATCCTGCCTAAATAAGCCCTACTTTTCTATCCATTTCAGCCTCTGCTAATCTCTCATAAACCATATTTCAAAAAGGGAAGTAAAATTAAAATGTATGTTAGACGACAGCTTATTAATGTCAAATTAAAAATAATAACATTACTTAGTTTCCATATTAATACAGAATATCGTATTTCGTATTAAATTTCTTGGAAAAATTAACGTAATCGTAAAATTGCTATAACGTTTTGCCAATTGAGCCAGAAACAAAATTCAAATGCGAGGTAGAACATAAAGCTATAAGGAAAAATAATAAATGAAAATTTAGGATTCCACGGGGCGTTTGAAAATGTAAATAAAAAACATGTATTTATGATTTACGTTGTATAATGTAAGTAAGTTTAGGTAACAAAAAATATAAAGTAGGCACTTAGGGCTTTCAAATAAAAAAACGAAATTAAAAATTGATGAAAATGTTTTTGCCCAAATGAGTTTTGAAATCGGGTCGAGGAAAGGGTGGTCTATTTCAAAGTTGGAGAAGTATATTTGAGGATTGTTCGAGTTTTTATATATAGATATATTGGTAAACTGACTTTTGGACCCCCCGTTACAATGAAGTTCATTTCCCTTTATTATTAATTATCAAACCTTTTCTTAATTATCATTTTACATAATACATTGTTTTAAAAAACAGGTACTGGACATCTACGGGTTCGAGATCTTCGATAACAATAGTTTTGAACAATTCTGCATTAATTACTGTAATGAGAAGCTGCAGCAGTTGTTTATAGAGTTGGTACTCAAGCAAGAACAGGAAGAATACAACAGAGAAGGAATCGAATGGACCAACGTAGAGTATTTCAATAATCAGATTATCTGCGATTTAGTAGAGGCTCCGCATAAAGGTACATAATTATACATATTAGAAAAATCTGTATTATTTCATTTTACTGCTATTAATTACCACTGACTGACGATTTAGCTATGACAGCTTCGATCGAACTATAGTTTGCTTGTTTGTACTTGGTAGATTCTCCAGTTTTATACAGGGTGTATTAGAACTTTCTTAACAATCTATATATCGGGAACCATAGAAAAAATATGTTAAGACAAAAAAGGCCAGAAATATGGAGTATCAAAAATTTCTTAAAGCCTTTTACTATTTCGATGAGTTCTATTTTTAAATGGTACATTCTGAGTATATTGTATTTCTGACAAAAGGGTCTCTTCTTCTTCTCTCTGATTATAAATATTCCTGTTTGACACCGAGAAAGCTGACAAAAGCTCCGCAATGTGTTAAGAGTAAGGTTTTTAGTTAGTTGTTAACAATAAATGCATCAAACCCATGATATTTATAACAAAGAAGAGGTGGTTCATTTAGCGGATATTCAAACTTAAATTCAAACGATTTTGTCAAACCTGAAAAAATAGAAATATTATCTATATAAATAAACATATAAATAAAAAAATTGAGATATTACATTAGAAAACTAATGCACTAAATAATATATAGTAAAAATAAAAAAGATACTAATCTTTCAATTATGATTATACATTAATTATATAATAAAATTTAAATTAACTTACTATAAAAAGAAAAAAAAACATATTTTGGCAATAACTCTGACCCCACATGACAGCGACACATGCGAGTGAGCTTTAAGAAAAGAATTGTTTAACTTTGTATTTAATAATCATGGAAGCGAATTTGTCTCCTGCATAAACTTTTTAATTTCAATACTTTTCATTAACTTTCTTATTTGTGGCCCAACAAAAATTCCTTCCTTTAGTTTAGCATCACAAAGACCCGAAATGTTTCGCACAAGTACTTAAATAACCACCATTTTTATCTACAGCTTTGACAAATTGTTTGATCAGTCTCAATTTTATATGAAGAGGGGGTAATAGAATTTTCTTGTGGTCAACCAGGCTTTCTCGAATTACATTTTTGGAGTCGGGTGTTAAATTTTTTCTTGGTGGTCAGTTTTAATCCAGTGGTCATCTCTTGCTCTACTGTCGCTTCCCACTCACATAAGAAACATAGGTATTTGGTATATCCGGATTGTTGACTCAAAAGCAATGTTAGAATCTTAATGTCCCCACATAGAATCCAGTTGTGTTGCTTACAGTTTTAAAAACTAGTTCTTTAAAATGTTCATAATTTTCTTTCAGTTGGGTTGAATGACTAACAGGACGGATGCATATAAATTACCTCTGTGTAGTAGAACAGCTTTAAAGCTTTTCTTTGACGAGTCAATGAAATGTCTCGGTAGGTTTGTATTTAGGAGCACCAAAGCTCCGGGTTGTGACTAAGTATTGATAGAGATGCTTAAATATGGTGGAAGTGTGCTGTTAACAAGGTTGTCAGATTTGTTCAATGAATGCGTGTACCAAGGAAACAACTGGAACAATGCCGTTGTAATATTTTTACACAAGAAAGGTGATAGGACTGTCTTAGTACAACAAGACTGACAAGTATATAATTTATTCACAAAGATCATCACCAATAGATTCACAAATAAACTAAATCAGTATCAACCTAAGGAACAAGCCGGCTTCAGAAAACAAACGGTACATGTGATCATCTCCTGACAATGAGGATTTTAACAGAAAAAACGATAGAGTACAAACTAGATATCTGCATGGCATTTGTTGAATTTCAAAAAGCATTTGACACCGTTCAGCACTGGGCAATAATGGACTCACTCTCCAATGCCAGAATAGATAGCTGGTATACCCAAATTCTTAAATATATATACCAGAACGCCATCTCTACAATAGAGCTTAGCAACAAAGTAACAAATCCAAACAAAATAGAACGAGGTATAAGACAAGGGGATACTCTATCGCCAAAACTATTCACTCTGCCTTTAGAGGACATATTTAGGGAGTTGCATCGGCAAAATAGGGGAATGTCTATAAATGGTAAGAGTTTGAAGCTAAAATCGGACTCCGAATGAACTTGAATAAAAGTAATGTGTAGAGAAGATCCTCGTATATTCATAAGAAATCAAGTTTTAAAAAATGTACCAAACTATGTCTACCTAGGTCACATAACATCACTGGGAAAAGAAAATCAAACACAGGAAATACAAAGAAGAAAAAGATTATCATGGTCAGCATTCGGAAATTTGAAAGCCACAATGACGAATAACAATATTCCAATTCCGGTCCCGTTTGTTCGACCAGGGTATACTCCCTGTAATGACTTATGGCTGTCAAACCTGGACAATAACGAAGAAATCAATGGATATGCTCAGAAAGACACAACGAGCTATGGAGAGACAGGTGCTAGGGATATCTTTAAGTCGAAGAAAAAGAAGTTATACGAGGGATAACGAAAATAAGGGACGTCGGGGAAGCTATTGCTGAACTCAAATGGGCCTTCGAAGGACATATTGCAAGGTGTCAAGATGAACGATGGAACAAGGTCATACTGCAGTGGAGACAATATTTAGGAAAAAGATCCAGAGGACGACCACCAATGCGCTGGACGGATGACATCAAGAAAACTTCGGGACTACCTTGGATAAGGGTGGCACAGAACCGAGACAACTGGAAGCGAATGAGGGAGGCCTATGTCCAGAAATGGACCGACACCGGCTAGAGATGATGGAGGTGGATAACCAACTCGGGTACGTTTTGATAATATACAAGTGAACCAGTTGCGGCGAAGTTATCGACAATTTCAACCTCACCATTTCTATACCAGTAAAATGTGGTTCCTGGGGCAAGTATTTTTTCTATTAACCTGGATCCTAAAATCTCAGAAAGATCTTTTAGAAGTTCTAAATCTCTGAAGTCATTCAGTTGTAATTGAAAAAATAGCTGAGGTTCACTGGTTCTTGAGGTAGATGCTTCAAAAATGTGAGACTCTGTATCTGCTGAAGATTGTGTGTGATTTCTAGGTTCGCTCCAGACCATTGGTATTCCAAATGGTATGGCTTTTTTGTTCCTTTAAATCAATGTCTCAAGGCTTTTTGGCAAATCTTGCAGATAACAGGTGGTGCCCAAAGTTGATCTTGATGTTTAAATAAGCAAAATATGAATTTTTTACAAAATTGGTAATGTTTCTTTTAAACGTTTTCACTATGAACTGTCGACAAATATAACGAAAGTCAGGTTTATTTTTACAACACCCACTAGACATTTTTTATAGAAAGTGCACAACGAAACACTGATAGAACTAGGAAACTAGATAGACAACGCCCGTTTGAATATCACATTGACATTAAATAATATAGCTCTGTTTTTAGTTCGAGTATCGGGGAATCACCAACTGTGGTCTAGTTACTGCTGATAAATCTCCCAATGAATATCCAATTTAAAACTAGGTTTTAACGCGTGTTTCTTTCAACGTTCTGAACAAAAAGAAGGAATTTAATTTGATTTGCAGCGAATATTCAGAGGTAATAACTTGATATTGGTTTATAAAAAAATGTACGTGATAGAAGCAAAAATGGGTTAATTAAGGTAAATATAAATAGCTTAATCACAAATTTTACGCCGGCCTGTGTATTTTAATCGGAATAATTTAAAATAATACATAAGATGTTCTCTCGGTAGATTAAATTTAACTGAAATAAAATATGTAAGACGAGCAAAAATATCAAGATTTTTTTTATTTGGGTGGTAGGTTGAAAAAAACTAAGACAGTCACTTGTCCACAAAATTGCTCCAGAGACTTATTTATTAGTAAAGTATCGTCATTTGAGTGCAAGTTTTCAGTGGTTCTGAAACCTATTTAATTAGGTTTTGTTCAACACCCAGGGTTCAACAGTAATTTTTATAATTATTTTATTGCAATGTTAAAAAAACCGCTTCCTGTATTCTTTCTTTTTTTTTAAATTAATTTCAGGAATTCTATTTTCACTACTGTTAAAATAAAAGTCCTTTACATTGGCCTCTCTTAAATAATAATTATTATTTTATTTCAAATTATAATTTGAGTTTGGCGTACAGTGTTTTTATTTACATTTTGACACCAATCGACACCTTTAACTATAAGAGATGCGAAAAAAACTTAAAATAAATAAATCAAAGGTGTCCGACTTTTCCTTTAGTGCTAATAATTTTTTTATTAAAAAATTGTAGGCAGATCCATTGATTAAGGCCCAATATTTTCTAACATGGTGCACAAACAGCTTAAAATCTTGAGAAAATGTAACATTCCTTGTTTTTCCCCCAAACTCTTCAAATATTATAGAAACACGGCGTAAAACGAGGAAAACAACTAGTGATTAAACATTTTTGTTTTCCGTTTGCTATATTCAAAATTTTCGAATTTTAGTTTATTTATCCCTTGAGGGTTATTATATTAAGGGTAAAAAGTCGACAAGCAATTATGTATTTTTTAGTATACCGAAATTTCCTCAGCAAGAGGCTGTGAAATAGGATAGTTCCCTGTTCCCCATGTTACCAAATAGACGAAATATACACTGCAATGAGACAGATGATTGCGAATTTAAAAAAGATGGTATTAAATTTAATTTTTAAGTCAATTTGTAGAAAAAGTTATAAGGAACTTCCCAAATTTGAAATAATAGTAAAATGGAAATTGACACTTCTTTTAACTTTATTTTTCTTATTTATCCGAACTGCAGATAATCTATTGTTGTTAAAATTCTAGGAAGGATTTTTTAATAATATAACTTATTGTAAAGGTATGTGGGTCAGAAGTTTTTCAGTAATCATAATTAGAAGTAGGGTACCTGAATTATCGAGTCTAAAAATGCACGTAATGAGGTGATTTTGCTCATTTAAAAAAACACACATTTTAATAAATGACCTGAACATTCTAAAAACAACTTCATCGTCTAAAATCAACTGAATTTTTTAATTGGTTCTTAACATACGAATCAGAAATGCTTTGCAACATATGGGTTGTAGGTTTGTTTGAAATATCACACATAGTTTTTACATATTTGTAATAAATGATAATTTATAGGTGTAATGGCTATAATGGATGACGCCTGTAAAATGACAGCCGAAAAAGTAACAGACGAAATGCTGCTAGAAGGTTTGGACAAGCAACTAAAGACACATAAACATTACATGTCAAGGCAAACTAAAACCGCAGAAAAATCTCTGAGACATAAAATAGATTTTAGGTAAGATAATTATTTTTCTATAAATAAAAGTAAGATCCATTCCTATATAACACTCGATTTTTCTGCACAATATGAGGCTGCCATCTTGTTCCTTCATATCGGATATTTACCAAAATGTTACCATGACCATTAAATGTTGACCCAAATTTGAAATCAATCGCGTAAGTTGTTTTTTAGCTATTCCGCGACAGGCGATTTTACTTGATTTTTAGTAATAATTGTTTTAATATTTAATTACGGCTCCGTTTTGTTTGGCCATATTGGATTTTTACCAGATCATCCGCCATATGACCCTTAATATTTTACAAAAATTTGAAGTCATTTGCGTAATTAGTTTTTTAGCTATGCTTCGAACAAACAGACAGACACACCGACGAAATTGAGAAAACATGTTTTTCGGCATCTTCGAATCCTGAAATGTAAACATCTCAAAAAAAGAATCTCGGAATGAGATTTTTCCACGACTACAATACTTCTCTTTTATTAGGGAAGAAAAAAGCAATTTCCTCATTTTAATATTTCCATAATGGTCCATTCACTTACATGTACATCTCTTGCTTCTTGATGTTGATTTCGTAGCAAACCCACAGAAGCTGTCCTATTCCGCAAACTTGCGGATACCAAATCTCTTTTTCGTCTGGATCCGGGTGTTTTGCTTGTCAGACCAGTCTCCCCATATCGTTTGTACACTTTTTTTAACGTTTTCCATCTTGTATAAACGCAACGCTACAATTCTTGCCACAACAATCGGATCTAAAGGCATTACAACCTTTAAACAAACACTGCACCGTGGACATTTCTAGACATAATTTATTTAAATGAGGCAGAGGATATACGGTGACCTAATGTCTACGACACGGGTATAATAGGTTTTCGAATAATCTACTTCACGATTGGACAACTGAATGAGCTCTGAGAGACCTACGCCGGCTATTTCACCGAACTGTGACACGGTGTATGTTTGTTTTAATGTTGGTGTTCAAATACAGCAGATGGTACAATTTGTTTCTTTCTAATACATCGTTCATGTTCCTTAAGCTTAGTCCATATGTATCGTCCAGTTTCTCCAATATAGACATCACCACAGGAAGAAGAGATTGTATATACTCTTTCCGTTTGGAAAGGAATAATGTCCTTTGGCGATCACAAATATTGTCCAATTTTTTTGTGTGTGTTAAAGATTGTACTTATGTTGGACTGGAGAAGCAAGTACCCTGCAATCTTATCTGTGGTTCCGTGTCTAAATCGAAGAACTACACTTCCTGTTGGTAACTCCTTATGAGTTTCATTTCGTGGAGTATGATTATTATATTTTCTAACTGCCCGTCTAATATCATCAGTGCAATATTCATTCCCTCTTAAAGCTTCACGGTTTCCGATTGTAAATAATTTTGGTCACAAATCGCGAGGGGTCTGTAAACCAAAGAATTAATAACTGATTGCTTTTGTGGGGATGGTTCCTTAGGACACTCTATATATAGAAAACCAACGCATACGAACAGATACCTAAATGCAAATTCCCATCACCATCCGGCACAAAAACAATCAGTTATTAATTCTTTGGTTTACAGAGCCCTCGTCATTTGTGACTAAAACTCTTTACAATCGGAATTGGAAACAGTGAAACTGTCGCAAGCTTTAAGAGGGAATAGATATTACACTGAGGATATTAGACGGTCGTTTAGAAAATATAGTATTCCTACTCCACGAAATGATACTAATAAGGAATTACCGATAGGATAGTTCTTCCGTTTATACACGGAATCACAGATAAGATTGCAAGGTTACTTCGTCGGTCCAACATAAGTACAATCTTCAACACACACAAGAAAATTGGATACCCAAAAGACATTATTCCTTTCCAAACGGAAGAAATATATTATATATTATATATATATATATATATATATATATATATATATATATATATATATATATATATTCCTTTTTGCTGTGGTGAAATCTATTTATTGGAGAAACTGGACGATTCAAATCGGCTAAGCTTCAAAAACAAGAACCATGTATTAGAAAGAAACAAATTTTAAAATCGGTTGTATCTGAACACCAACATTCCACTGGATATGTCATAAATGTAAAAGAAATCACAAAGTTCTTGCATCGGTTTCAGAATTCTATACATGGAAAATTAGAGAATCTATTGAAATTTATAAATATGCTAACAATTTTAAGTTCAGTCTACTTCCATTTTGACACGTTCTAATCCCAAGAACCATGATTTCTTAATTGACCTCGGCCATGAAAGCGCTCGAACTTTACGACTAAGTCACTGGCTATTTCCATTTAGAAAATCAGAATCCTCGTTCTGTTCTCTAACTGTTTGGGTTCTTACTTTACCGTTTAGTGTAAGTTATTTAGCAGAATATCTATTCGTGCACAGGAAACTTTACAATTAAAATGTATTAACACAACAATTTTATTTTTCCCTAACTTGAAGCTTTATAGTAGAGATATTAAAAATATATATTTTTAATTAAGAAGGTCATGATTATTTTTCTGTTTCAGAAATGATTTTATCATGGCAACTATCTTTCGTTGACGTTAACGTTCTCGCCCGACTCCCGACTTTTTAATTATTTGTTTTTTACTTTCTTGCTTCAAATTATGTTTGATTTTAACAGTTTTTAATATAAATAAAAATGAATTATTCAATAGCTAATTTAGCTGCTATGCATTTCATGTATGGGTTGGCAGATGGAAATAGCCAAGAGGCCCTTCGTTTATATCAGGATCGTTATCCAAATTAAAGAATTCCTTCTCGAATTTTTGTTCATAGGGGTCATTTAAGCCAAGGAGAAGCAATTGTAGACATAACAGAACTATTCGCACTCCAGAATTTGAAAAACGAATATTAAGAACTGTCGAAAATGAGCCTTTTGTTTTTGTAAGGAGGATAAATGTACGTAAAGGTGAAACTGGTTCCATAGAAACTCTCGACATCACATTTTGGCAACTTACAAAGCTGGATTCAATAAAGACGGAATCGTAAATTTTCATAACTTTTCATTACTGGGCCGACATTAATCCTCATGCTATTTTTGAAGGCCGACATCAGGTTAGATTTTCCGTTAATGTATTGATGCATCTTGGGAGATAATCATCTAGGACCATTTTTTCTGCCAAATAGGTAAGGCACTATTTTTGTTGTATTCTTTATAATGGTACTTATTTTAGGTTGAGAGGGGAAGATTATTTAATTTTTTTAAATGATGAGTTGCCGGCTTTGTTAAGATATTCCATTAACAGACAGGAATAGAATATGGTTTCTACATAATGGGGCACCACCCCATTTTTAGTTGATGTTCGGGAGCATTTAAATAGAAATTTTGGACGAAGATGGATCGGATGTAGTGGTCCAGTGGCTGGGCCACCTCGTTCGCCAGGTTTATACCCCGTGGACTTTTATGTTTGGGGACTTTTAAAAAGTCTGGTATACGCAGGTATTAAAGGATGCGAGGCTGTTACTAACTTGTCGGGAATATTTCGACGTATTCGTTTTAACAGGCATAGAGGAGTTCGAACATGTTTTTAAGTTCATTTTCATTATAATTTTTGATTAGTTTTAATTTGGTAAAATTTATAAAAAAAAAAGAGAACTTCATCTCCGCCATTTAAGCTAATTTCTTACTAAAAATCCTGTTAACGAAGGTCACTTAGCTGTAACGGTTAAGTATGTTTAAACATTTTTTAAAGCTTCAAATTAGGGAAATATAAATTGTTGTTAATACATTTTGACAGTGCACGAAGGGACATTCTGCTAAATAACTTCTAAACGGTAGAAAATATCAAATTAAAGTTACATACCAAAAAGTCAGAGAACAGAACGAAGAATTAAGAAATCATGGTTCTTGGGATTAGACCATGTCATATTGGAACTACTATCTGACGTTTCGCTTTCGATTGCACGAGGTATGTTCAGGGATAGTAACTTCACGAAATCTGAACATTGAATGAGCTCGAAGAGATTCAGGCGGGCTTTTATACCCGACTTGTGCTCTCCGAACCGTGACCTTGTGTTAAGATCGGTTTCCACGTGTGATGTAGACCGTAACCCGTATCTTTAATGAAAATTTTTGTATGTTTAAAATTTCAATAGTTTCTTTAATTTTTTTATAAAATTTTTTTATTTTTTTTTTATTAATTTATAAAATTCTGCAACCGATGCTAGAACCTTGGTTTCCTTTACATTTATAATATGGCCAGTGGTATGCTTGTGTTCAGCTACAGCAGATTAAACAATTTATTTCTTTTTAATACATCGTTCATGTTCCTTGAGGCTAGTTGATATGGAACGTCCTGTTTCTCCTACATATACTTCTCTACAGGAACAAGGAATGTTATATACTATACACCTTCTGTTTGAAAATATGCAATATCTTTCGGGGATCGCAAGCTTTGCCCAGTCTTTTTATGTGTATTGAAGATTGTACATATGTTGGACCGCCGAAGTAATTGCGTATTTTGTCTGTAGTGGAAAAATAACGTATGTAGGGAAAAATAACGCTACCTAACGGTGGCTCCTTATAATTCTGCTTTGGCGAAATTGGTTTACTTTAATTGAACTCGTAATATCTTCAGTGCAATAGCCATTCCCTCTGAGAGCTTCGGACAGTTTGTGTTTCCGATGTTAGAGAATCTTGGTCAGGAATCAAAATAGCTCTAAATACTAGTGAGTTAATAACCGATATCATTTGTGCTGGATGGTGGTGGGAATTTGCATTTAACTATCTATTTGTGTGCGTCGGTTTTCTATTCACAGAATGTTCTAATGTACCATTTTCCTTCCTTTGAACACATATATCTAGAAAGGAAATCGTTCCGTTCAAACAACAAAAGTATCATCTACATATCTAAACCAGTGTTTTGATTTTAGTGGAGGGGATGTTAGAGCAATATCCTCAAAGGCCTGTGAAGATATCCGCTACTACAGATGATAAAGGAGATCCCATCCCCCCTGAAGTTTGTTTATAAACATTTCCTTGAAAAATGAAATAAGTTGATGTAAGACAAGCTTCCACTAGGTCTATTATGTTCTTATCAAGATTGTTATGATCCAATATGTCTGATATTAATAGTCTTAGTCGAAGCTTGTCTTAATTTACCAAAGCCGTAAAAGCTTCCTTCCTATAACAGAACGAGTCTGATTTTCTAATTGGATACAGCCAGTGATATAATAGTAAAAAGTTAGGATAGGTCAAAATGGCCTTATTACACTTATACCCGTTTCGTAGACATTGGCCATCATATATCGTGCGCCAAATTTAAATGAATTGGTATAAACTATCATAGAACTTTTTTTTATAGTACTATACACCCTTGAAATTTCGGACACTTATTTAATGACACTCTGTATATGTATGCGGATTTCTTTTCAGAATTACCCATTATGCTGGAGACGTAACATATTGTATAAACGGTTTTCTTGATAAGAATAAGGATACACTATTCCAGGACTTTAAAAGACTGTTATACAACTCAACGGATCATAATTTGAAAGAAATGTGGCCAGAAGGAGCTCAGCATATTTCTGAGGTAAAAAATACAAATACAATTTCATATTGAATAAGAATTTTCCGTAATTTTTCATTAGTTTGTTTAATTTCGAAAATCACGATCCGCATCAAGGTGCTTCTTTTTTTCTTTTTCAGATCACCAAAAGGCCACCAACAGCAGGAACTCTATTTAAAAATTCCATGCAAGATCTAGTCAAGACTCTTATAAGCAAAGAACCCCACTATGTTAGATGTATAAAGCCGAACGAAGTTAAATCAGCCTCAGCTTTCGATTATGAGAGGGTGAAACATCAAGTCAGCTATCTGGGGCTTATTGAAAACGTCAGAGTAAGGAGAGCTGGTTTCGCCTACAGACAAAGATACGACAAATTTCTTAAAAGGTAAAATCATTGGCTTTATAGCGATTTTATCATCTTATAGCCGGGTTCTGCACGTTCTCGGCCTGGGTAGCAGAGTCCTTCGACGCTAGAGAGCAACTCGAGCTTACGCTGTTGGTTGTGGTTGGATTATCGAATATGTCGCCCAAAATATGGTATAATCCGTTTCAGAGTTATTCGTTCATTTCTTAAGGGAGAACTGCACGCAAAAAGTGAAAAACCAGCGACAAGGTCTAGTCGAGTTGAAAGTAAGATGAAAAGGTACCTACGCATTAAAAAAAACTTCCTGCACGTCCGACCTCAAAAAAATGTGTTATGTATAGGTAATTTAAATTACATTTCGGTTAAAAATGGGTTCAAAAGGGTTCACGCGCTGCAGAAATACAAATACATGAGTACGATTTACCATTTCAAATTTTGCATTTTGAGGAAAAAAAATTATATGCGAACGCATGTGCGTCAAAAAGTAGTCAAAAAATGGTCGAAAATGCACAAATCTACTTTTATTTTATAACTCTAGATTTGATTTTTTCATAAAAATTCGCCTTTAGCGCCCAACTATACATATTTCTCTATTAAAATCACATTGAAGCTAATACATATCTCTTATAGTTTTAACATAATATTGCAGCGGCGGAAGGCTTGCAAATGATCCATATTACTGGGTGCAGTTCCCCCTTAACTCCCATAAATTAGCTACCTAATAAACCTCTATCGTGTGTAGGCATGAGATTCTTTAGTACAGTCTTAAAAGGTACGGATTTTGTCTCCATAAATCGGAGAATTTTCACTTGTTATTTTTGACAAAAAAGAAAAGAAAATAAAAAAACTTTTAATATTATTATGTATTTGTTTTTGATATTATTAATAATTATTAACAAAATTAAAAACTATATTTTTATTTTAATTTGATAAACTGCGTCTTTGTTTTTTATACAACTTACTCAAACCTACTTTATTTTCTGTTTCATTTCACTTTCACTGTCTTCTTCGCCTATGCCTAAACTAATTATTAAGGGCTGAACACTAGTATTTATAAAATTATAAGAGAGTCTTCAACCTTAATTACATGTCCAACAGAATTTTTTCTAGCTTAAATTTAATTTAAAATTTAAATTAAAAAGCTTAAGAGGAATATTATTTACACATTTACATTAATTAAACCTATTACAGAAGTACTGAGTGTGGGAGAAGTGTTTTCTCTCCTATTCATGGCTTTTAATTCCTGCCAGATATGTTCGATTGGATTAAAAATACAATAATACAGAGGAGGGCGCAATATTGTATGACCAGTGGCACTAGCAAGATTGTCGCAAATATATTCTTTTTTAATATTATATGCTTTTAAAACGTTTAAAAGATCTTTTTCGTAGGTTCTTTCAAATTAGAAATTGAAAGAAGGCGATTTTGGAACCAATCTTCAAATAATTTTACATCTGTATTTTGATGATAATCCAAAAATGGATTGGCAATATTCTTCGGAGATATTAACAGAGTTTGGAATAAAACCATTTCTGAACCATGCAAAATTTTAATGCTCTGTCCTTTATTTGAGGGAGCTTACTTGTTGAATCGTTCCACCTTGGGAGTCGTGGGTATCAAACCATATATTATTGGACGATTAGCTGTCCTCTATTGCTGTATGGAATTTAAATAATTCCGAGGCCATACTTCTAATCGTTGAGATTCCATTAATATTTACCCTTTTATTTATGGTCCGATATTTAGAACTCGTTACTTTAACAATTCTCCAGACGCTTGCCCTGCTACATGAATTGTTAATTTCATCTACTGTAAGTACCTTTTGTAGAGAATCTATTATAGTAATCATGATTATTATACATTTTTCTTCGAATTAACCATTTATCAGTTTCTTCACTACTTCTAAATTTGCCGATGGCGGGTCTTTGTGTTTTATTGGGGTAATGGTTTAGGTTCTTTTACCATCGATAAAGGAACTTTAGTTACAAAGCACGTTTTGCCCAAACTTTCATTTTGATTATACCCTTTCTTTAAAAGAGATAAATAAACGTTTTTTACAATTTCCTTAGCATCAAGGAATATATGTTTTTTTTTTGAATACCACTTCCGGATGCACTATTACCAGAATTTGTCCATGGACACCACATTTCTTTTTAATTTGATAAGAATATCACAGCCCTCACTTTGAAAAAATAACAGATATTTTACTAAATGCACAGTTTGACAAACACATAAATACTAATATAAAAAAAAAATTTATTGGAATCTTCTTTTCTTTTTTTATCTTCGTAGAGATATCAAATTGTAATTATGGAAGGAAAATCGTAGGAAGGGGGGGGAGGATAGTATCCCAGGTGGGGAGAATGGATTATGTTCTAGGTAGGAGACAGTCTTTCGGTAACTTTAATTTGTGTCTAGGTTCAGAAAAATTACGAGAGTTTGTTATTAGTTTGTTGGTTGATATGTCTGCTGTATTAATTTTGTTGGTGAAATCGCCCAAACTTTCCAATTTTACGTCTCTGTACAAGATTGAATTTCTAACAAATCTGTCAACATCTTAATGTAATGTAATGGATTAATGTAACATCTAGAGGCTATGATGTCAAGATTTTTATTGGTTGCCATAAGGGCAGTGTCGTCTGCGAACAGATATAGCTCTGTTAGGTTACTTCTCGGGATATCTGCGATAAAGATGTTAAAGAGGAGAGGTGATAGTGGGGATTCCTGCGGGACCCCCGCTCTAATAGTTCTAGGTGTGAAAATATAGTCGTCCACATGACAACCATCAGTTAGAATGGATTGTTTTAACTAAATATTTAGATATTCCGGATCTGATTAATTTTAGAACTAGACCATTATGCCATGTTTTATCAAAGGCCTTTTTGATATCTAAAAACACTGCGCCTGAGTTTTTCTCTGAAACTCTTTGGTTATGTCGGCGGCTAGCCTTTTTGTTTGGTTAGTAGTACTAGTACTACTCCTGAAGTCAAATTGGAAATCAGGAAATAAGTTTTCATCTGATGCTTTCTCTTGTAATTTGTTAAGTACAATTTTGTTCTGCAATTTTTCCTATGGTTGAAAGATGGCTAATAGGCATGTAGCTGTTAATAAGATATGCACTCTCCCTTTTTTTTTAAGAGCATAATTGTTATTTAGATTGGCAAGTTTATTCTCGCATTGTTTGTTATAAAGGTATTTTAAGAGAATTTTAACTTGATCGGTGGCTTGATTTGCCAATTGTTTAATCTGAGGGTCTGCTGTACGATATGCTATGTTTTTGAGTCTATTCTTTTCCTTATTTTTTCCCTGATATCAAGGGAGATAGAGCAATATTTCGTTATTTTTTTCGGATTTGAATATAGTGAATGAGTTAATAGCGGTTGTAATTTTGGATGTGAGGTCTGCTACAGCTCGATGAAGCTCAAGAGGAGAGGAGATGTCACGGGGAAACGTGATCTTGATTTTTTCCTGATAAACTTTCCAATTATTTATTCTTTTGGTGTGACAGTCATTGTGAGAATTAAGTGTGTCACCATAATCGATTAATATCGGGGAGTGCTCCGACGAAAGTTCTTGTAACACTGCGGGCAGTGTTATCTCTAGTGTTTTTTTAAAGGAAAAAGTCAATTATGCTATTAAGTTCGAGAAAAAATATAGCTCTTAATCTCACTTAATATTGTAATATTGGCATATTTTATGCATACATAAATATAATTATTATGCATTCAAAACGCATTGTGATTATGAAAAAAGTTTAATCAGCCAACAATAAACGTATTACAAATTATATGGTTTGTATTCGTAGAGTCTTAAAATATGCCTTGTTACTGTTTCTTCTGGGATTTACAGATTGTGTAATGAAAAATTAAATTATTATAATAAAATATTAGTTGTTATAAAAAAAAAATAGTACAAATCCAATATGGTTTAATGAAATATTAAAGTTGGTTATATTTGCAGATATAAAATGATCTCGCACTATACTTGGCCAAACTTTCGAAATGGGTCAGATAAAGATGGCGTCCAAGTTCTTATGAAAGAAACTGGATTTGGTGATGACGTGAAATATGGAAAAACAAAACTATTTATTCGATCGCCAAGGACTTTGTTTGCACTAGAGAATTCTAGAAATGAGCTTATACCCAGCATTGTCACGTTAATCCAGAAAACGTGGAGGGGTAAGTTTTTTTCAAATTATGATGTTTTTTACTATTTTATTCCATTATCTGCTAGATCCTCCGCAAGTTAAAAAAAGATCTTCCAAAATATTGTAGTTAGAGTAACTATGTACAGGGTGGGCAATTAAGCGAGGTAAGCGGCTGTATCTCGGAAACCATTCAGCGCATTGTGTCAACAAAGTGGCCACGAGAAAATTCTGGAAATCATTTTTGAGTTTCTAAGATGACCACTAGGGGGTGCAATTAATATCCTTAATTAAAAAAGCAGTGTTTCTTAACATTTCGCCCTATTAAGATAACACAAAAATGTATGCATTTTAAAACTAAGATAAAACCAAGTCTTTTTTGTTATAAACTTTTTCTTCTATCTCTGAAAATGGTGGGGGGGGGGGCGTTTAAATGTCTTTCCAAATAAATCTCTAAAAATCGATAACGGATTTTAATAAACTTGGTATCGCTGAAAAAAGCATTCCTTGGCGATCCAACGTTGTCTAACTAATTGTGTTTTTGATTTGGGATCTTGCCACTAGAGGACTTTTTTGGATAATATAACAGAAATTACAAATTTTTTAAAAACAATTAAATGTATCGATGTGTTTTTTTTATATGAAAAAATAGGAGAGTGAAGCCTAATTAAGCACGTCTAAACCGCATCTCGATATATTGTTTCTAATCTAAAATTTCGGTCATTGAAAATTTAACCAACTTAACTTAAGTAAAAAAAAACAGGTCTTCTTCGGAATTTTAATTTATTAAGATAACAATATAATTGTATATATATATATATATATATATATATATATATATATATATATATATATATATATATGTGTGTGTGTATATATATACAGGGTGTCTACTTAAGTTCTCTACATATGGGAAACTTTTTTATTAGTAGTTTTACGGAAAAAAGTTACTCTATATAAAAAGTTCTGCTTTTTGCCAAAATAATATTAAACAACAATTATTCAAAATTGAGATTGCATATACAGGGTGGTCAAAAATTCCAAAAAATCGAAATTGAGTCAAGAGAAAAGTACCTTTAATTTTTATTTTATAGCAAAATGTAATACAAACTCTTACTTAGAATAAAATAACATATCTAGCACTAGATTCGTTGCTTCCTATCTTAAATCACTTCTTAAGGAATGTAAAACTTTGGCTTCTTACTGGCCCTGTATATGCAATCTCAAGTTTGAATATTTTAATATTATTTTGGCAGAAAGCAGAACTTTTTATAAAGAGTAACTTTTTTCCGTAAAACTTCTAATAAAAAAGTTTCCCATATGTAGAGAACTTAAGTAGACACCCTGTATATATATACACACATATATAGCATTCCTTAAGGAACCAACATTACCCAAGTTGTTTTTTGATTTGATATCTTGCCGCTAGAGGAAGTGTTTCTGTATTATAACAGGAATTGCAAGTTTTCTAAAAAAAATATAATGTATCGATATTTTTTTGCACGAAAAATACCAAGATGAAGCTCAAATAAGCACATGCAAGTGGAATCTCTATAACTTCTTCCTAACCTATAAGCACAAAGAGAGGATTTTCGGGAAAAAACTTAAAAACGTCCATATAATTTTTTGCAGACTAAAATAGAAAATCAAAGCCCCCGTAAGCTAGAATATTAGCGAGTAATTAAAAAATAGCGGAATGAAATGAACATTTTGACGAAATTTGTTACTTTACTGGCGATTTTGACACTTAATAGAATTTTTTAACTTGCGGTCTACTTTGGAGTGTTTTCAAAATGCAGCAATAGCTGAAAGACAGTACGCGGCGCGGTATCCAGATCGACATCATTGCGGAAGGAGAGTATTTCCACGATTGGTATAGCGATTACGCGATACTGGTAGTTTTGGTCGTCCTAGTTTCGTAGGCTTAGCAATGGAAGAACTGAGGAGGATATTATTAAAGTCTGGGCTTATATAGAGTTTAACAAACATATAAAAACTAGGGCGTTATCTTTAAACCTGAGGATAGCACGAACGACTGTTAGTAACATTTTTAATTTAATACACCGTTCAGTGTTATTTTGTATCATGTATCTACATGTAAAACTAAACATAATCTTGCACCAGGCCTTGTTATTTAACGAAAGAAAATAACGAAACGGCTAGTGGTCTAAATCGACTTACCATGACTTCCAGGCTGGTTCTGGCGATGGATTCGTAATTTAGAGCACAGTACCGATCGACACAAATGTATATGGTCACCGTTCGATAGGTGTCAAGCAAGTGGTTCCAGGTCCAAATCTTCGCCAACGGGCTGTAAGTTATCCGGACCTACTAGTGTGTTTTCGCGGACAAAATACCGCGAGATTTATCAACCTTTTGCAATTTTCAGTTAAAAACAAGAAAGCTATAATTAATAAAATTAATAACCCAAAAAAATATACAAAAAAAATAAAGTAAAAACGCGTGTACGGAACATTCCGCCCACCAAAATAAGAACTATTTTAAACTAGAAACTAAAAATTTGGCAGAGGACAAAGTTTTACAACTGGCCTCTGAAGTACGCCTTGCGCCGTTTTCACTGTACATACTCTACAAATTCCATCTCTGCCTTTGTGAAGTTGAATAATTCGGCCAAGATGCCACTGCAAAGGCGGAAAACAATCATTTTTGATTAAGACAAGAGTATCAAGTTTTACTGGTGATGCGGGCTTATTCCATTTTGCTCTTTGTTGCAAGCTGTGCAAATATTCAATATGCCACCGCTTCCAAAAATCTTGGGACATTTTTTGTAATAATTGCCAACGACTTAATCTGTTAATTTGAATAGTCGTGAAGTCCGGCGAGGGGATAGCCGTTAAGGGTTCCAAGGTTAAAAAATGTCCTGGAGTTAAAGCATTGAGATCTGAAGGATCTGAACTAAGGCTACAAAGAGGACGAGAATTTAACATAGCTTCTATCTGAACAAAAACTGTATATAATTCCTCATATGTCAAAATTTGCTCTCCCACTACTCTCATGAAATGGCCTTTGACAGATTTTACTGCCGCTTCCCATAAACCTCCCATATGAGGCGAAGCAGGGGGATTAAACGACCATGAAATGTATTCTGCCTCAGCAGCCGTTTGCATAAATTTTAAAAGTTCCCGATTGGCCCCAACGAAGTTAGAACCACAATCGCTATAAAGCTTGCTACATCGACCACGACGGGAAATGAATCTACGAAGGGCAGCCAAAAATGATTCAGAAGACAGATCAGATGTCAATTCAAGATGCACTGCCTTTGTCGCAAAGCAAACAAAAACACAAAGGTATGCTTTCTGAGATTTCGAACCGCGTCTTTTTGACATGGTTATATAAAATGGGCCTGCCATATCAACCCCAGAACAACTGAAAGGTTTAACCTGACTAATACGAGATACAGGAAGGTCTCCCATTGGTTGTTCCAGTGGTTTTGGATTAACTTTAAAACAAGATAAACACTTCGAGATGACACTACGAATAGCACGCTTAGGAGAAAGTATCCAAAATTGTTGACTAAGCAGAAATTGTAAGGACTGCAAACCAGGGTGAAAATACCTTTTATGATAATCCTCGATAATAAGATCTGTGAGTCTATGATTTCGGGGTAACAAAATAGGAAACCTTTGGTCAAACTTAAGATTAGAATAAGTTAACCTGCCGCCCACCCTAAAAATGCCATCCTTGTCAAGAAAGGGTGATAGTTTGCGAAATGTTTTTGACAGATATTTTCCACTTTTTAGACTATCAATTTCACTAGAAAATACAATTGTCTGAACAGATTTGACCAAATATAACAAAGCTTTGTGAAGCTCAAGATCAACTAAGCTATTTAAAGCCTTGCCTTTGGGATTTTGACAATTCCTTACAAAACGAAAAACATATGCAATTATACGTTTAATTTTTGTTAAAGATGAATAATTCTCAATAAGGGAGTTTGGAAATTCCTCACTTAAACCGACAACAAGTGTAACCTTTCTTTCTTCTTTCAAAACTAAAGAATCATCAATAATAGTAGATTGATTGGGCCAAGTATTTATATCAGACAAAAGCCAAGCAGGCCCCGCCCACCATAACGTGTGGTTAACTAATTCCAAGGGCATAAGTCCACGAGAGGCACAATCGGCAGGATTATCCTTGGAAGGGACATAATGCCACATTGATGGCGATGTATTTTCCTGAATTTGACTGACTCTATTACTCACAAAACACTGCCATCTATGTGAAGAGGATTTTATCCAACTAAGAGTAACCATGGAGTCAGACCAGGCAAAAATTTCAAGAGGAATATCTTGGATTAGATCCGAAACATAACAAATCAATTTGGACAGCAAAACCGCGCCACATAATTCAAGTCTAGGCAAAGTGATTCTTTTAAGTGGTGCGACTTTTGATTTTGCAATTACTAAATGAGTACGAATTTCATTGGTGTGGCTAACCAAGCGAAGGTAGATAACAGCAGCGTATCCTTTTTCCGAAGCATCACAGAATCCATGGAGTTGAAATACTATATTGTTCTTGTCAAACATGAAACGGGGTATTGAAATTGAAGATAATTTAGGTAATTCGATTTTATATTTTAACCATTTGGTAAGAACTTGCTGAGGTGGAACTGCATCCCAACCAAGACCCAAAGTCCACAAGTACTGAATAAGATGCTTGGTAAAAAATATAACGGGACTTAAAAATCCTAGTGGATCATACACTCTTGCTAGTTCGGATAATATGTTTCTCTTCGTACAAGGTTTGTCAAGGGGGTCAACCTTATATGAAAAATAATCTAATGATGGATGCCACTGTAAACCTAAAATTTTAATAAAAGAATCTGGATCCGAATCAAATGAAATAGATTTTGTACGACAAAGAGATTCTGGAAGATTAGATAAAACTTGTGGGCTATTAGATGCCCATTTTCGAAGTTCAAAACCCCCACGCATACACAACTCTCTTAATTCATTTACAAGTAAAAGAGCTTCATCAACAGTATCGCAAGAAGTAATGACGTCATCAACAAAAATATCTGAGTTCAAGACTTTAGCAGCCAAAGGATACAACGAACCTTCATCACAAGCAAGTTGCTGAATAGTACGTAAAGCTAAAAATGGACTAGACGACACTCCAAATGTCACCGTTTGTAGAATATAATCACAAATGGGTTCATCAACGGAACTTCGCCAAAGAATTCGTTGATAATTACAATGATCTCTTTTGACCAATATCTGACGATACATTTGTCTAATGTCAGAGATTAAAACTATTTTACGCATACGAAAATTTAACAAAATAGTAACGATATCCTTTTGAAGTTTGGGTCCCGCTAACAAAGTATCATTTAATGACTCCCCACTGGCAGTTTTAGCCGAAGCATCAAAAACCACCCTCAATTTAGTTGTGGTACTTTCAGGTTTGAAAACCGCATGGTGAGGCAAATAATAACACTTTTGTGTTAGACTCAACTCAGTTACCTTTGACATATGGCCACTTTGAATATAATCTATCATAATATCCGAATATGATTTATACATAGAAGGATTATTTACTAAACGACGTTCTAAGTTCAAATACCGGCGTAATGCTAAAGATCTCGAGTCCAAGAAAATCGGGTCAGGTCCTTTAAATGGCAAAGAAACACAATATCTACCACTTTTATCTCGTGAATGAGATTCAACAAAAATCATTTCACAACGGTCATCCTCTTCTGACAAAGCTTTTGTAGAGACCAATTCCTCAGTTTCCCAAAATTGTTTAACAATTGTTTCCAATGGGTCGAATAAAGTTGAACAAAGTGAAGTGAGAGGTTCTGAAGTTTCCGTATATTCTATATTGCCCATTAAAACCCACCCAAATATAGTTTCAAGAGCAAAGGGTTCCTTGTTAGACCCCCTAACACGCCCACCTTGTAGACATTTTGAAAATATGTCGGCACCTAAAAGCAAATCAATTTCGCCAGGGGAGTTAAAATTTGTATCAGCTAATTTCAAGTTTGAAATATGATCCAAACTATTCGGCTGAAAATAAAAGTTTGGAATAGGACCACAAATTTTTGGAATAACAAAACAGTCAACACTAAAAGTAGGGTTAGGTTGACCGGTAGGACGAATGTTGCAAGAAGTGGAACCAAGGACGGTAGTCGACATTCTACCCAAACCTTGAACAGAAACGTTCGACTTATTTAAAAATAAATTTAAACGTCGAAGACATTTTTCAGTGAGAAAATTTGCTTGGCTTGCACTATCTAAAAGAACTCTAATGTTGAATACGCAACCATTCGAAGTCACCAAGTCAACACGAGCAGTTGAAAGCAAAACAGTAGTACTGGGTTTGTTAGGGCTAGCAAAAATACTTAAAGCATTGATATTCGACGTATCATTGCGATAATTATCACCAAAATTATTATTACCCTGATTAGGAGGTTGTTGAGGGGGTGACTGTTCATTACGATTGAAGTGTAATAACGTGTGGTGTCTTTGCTTACATTTTCTACACGAATGTGTAGAAGTGCAATTCGAGAATAAATGCGACGACTTAAGACAATTTAAGCACAATTTATTTCGCTTTGCTATCAGAAAACGCTCATTTGGGGTTTTATTTAAAAACTGTGGGCAACGCGATAAAACATGATTTGAGTTACAAACTGAACAAACATTTGTTTCAACCAAAAGTGAAAATGGTGAGGTTTTTTGTTTAGTTGGCCTCTTGGGTGAATTTACCGTAGTATGCGATGAAAGAGCAACCGAATCATAAGCGATACATTGTTGATGCACAAAATCTAGAAGTAATTTAAAACTTGGCATTTTAATGCAACTGTTTTCTAATTCAAAACGTTTAACAGTTTCTGAATCTAATTTTTGAATTAACAAATTAAACAAAACAAAGTCCCATTGATCGGTAGGAAAATTGAGATTTGTCAAAGCTTGCAAATTTTCACAAAATGTATCAATCAAATTCCTAAGTAAATGAGCAGAATCAGAGTTAAGTTTTTCTAAACCGCACATCGTATTCCAGTAATGGGTAGCTAATAATCTTTCGTTTTGAAAACGATCAACTAAAGTTTTAAATGCAATTGGATAATTATTATCATTTATAGGTACTGAGCTAACAATGGGTAAAACTTTTTCAGACAAAGACGAGAGCAAATATTGAAATTTCTCACTATTAGTTAAATTTTGATTCTTATGAATTAGCGAGGTAAACAAATCATAAAATGTAGTCCAAGAACGAAAATCTCCATCAAATATTGGTAATTTAATTTTAGGTAATTTGACTGAAGGAGCCGAGTGGATTTGAGAAGTATCGGTAATCGGATTTTCTTGTATATCCTCAAATAAATTATGATAAATAGCTAAGCAACCATAATAGCAATTATCAGCTTCGATTCTTATCAAATCTTCCGCGGCCAAATCAGCTCCATCAGTAGAAGCTAGCAAATTAACAACAGTCAAATGTTGCTTTTCAAAAGATTTATACGCAGTATCAATACCGGTGTAACGCATTTTAAATGAAGTATGATAATCAGCATCCTGTTCTGCCATTTTTGCAACAGCCAGTATCTCTTTTAGGCGATTTGAAAAGATATCCCTAGAAGCTTTTGCTAATTTGATTTTATCAGCCATTTTGAAAAGTTAAATCAAATTAAAAAATCTAAAATATGTGTTGAAAACGATATTTATTTCAACCGATATTCGACTAAAGAGCCCAAAATATGATGAATTTGTATCAAACAGTTTTAATATAGATCTTAGTTTTTTTGAAGTTAAACGACGAATTGAAAACGTATTTTTATTGATTTATCGTAAAAATATCTAATTTTAATATTAACAATTGAACGCAATTTTACTGCACAACGGACGAGATGTTTGTATAGTAGGCCTAGTTCAACTGACCAGGTGACGCGCCGTACTAAAAAACTAGTGCTAAAATCAATAAATTCCCTTATCACCAAAGGTATTTATAGGAACACATGTATTTAAATAATAATAATTATTTTAATATTACACCCAAATTCAAAAGATGGTTTTTGTATACATTTACCAATATATCTGTATTAATAAATTAATGTTAGTACGAAAATTGCAAAGGGTATAAAAAAATGTTATTAGAAATGACGAAATACTACAAATGAACTGTAATTAAATCAACAATTAATCCGGCTCGAAGGACCAAAAAAATGTTATTTAACGAAAGAAAATAACGAAACGGCTAGTGGTCTAAATCGACTTACTATGACTTCCAGGCTGGTTCTGGCGATGGATTCGTAATTTAGAGCACAGTACCGATCGACACAAATGTATATGGTCACCGTTCGATAGGTGTCAAGCAAGTGGTTCCAGGTCCAAATCTTCGCCAACGGGCTGTAAGTTATCCGGACCTACTAGTGTGTTTTCGCGGACAAAATACCGCGAGATTTATCAACCTTTTGCAATTTTCAGTTAAAAACAAGAAAGCTATAATTAATAAAATTAATAACCCAAAAAAATATACAAAAAAAATAAAGTAAAAACGCGTGTACGGAACAGGCCTTAAATCAAGAAGATTTCGATTAGAGATTAAATTATTGTCACTGGATATTAGGCATGATTCATGAAAACCGAAATTTCTTATCATAGATTCTGTGGACCGACAAAGCTACTTTTAATAGTGACGGTAGGGTAAACATGCATAATATGCATTATTGGTCTGCTGAAAATATACCCTGGATGCGAGAAGTACAGCACCAAGGACGCTGGAGTCCAAACGTGTGGTGTGGCATTACAGGAGGCAGAATTATCGGAACCTATTTTTTTAAGCGAGCGCTAACTGGTAACCTCTTAGAGTTTTTGTTCAATTGGTTGCCAGTTTTGTTAGATGATGTGCCACTGCATATTAGGCAAATCATGTTCTTGTAATTGGACGGTCTTCCAGCGCATTTTTCCATTAACGTTCGGAACCATATCAATGAGACTTTGCAAGAGCGCTGGACAGGAAAGGGAACCTTATTTCCTTGGTCGGCCAGGTCGCCCAACTTGACGTGTCTCGACTTCTATTTATGGGGACGCGTGAAAGACATTGTTTTTCGAACTCCACCAATAACAAGGTTAGATATGCAAAACAGAATTCGAAATGCAGTTCGACGGCTACCTGTGGCTGAAATTGAAACGGCAGTTTTCTCCACCCATGAAAGATTGTAACAATGTGTGGAATGTTACGGAAGACAATTTGAACACTTAAGAGGCATTAAATAATATTTTTTGTTCTAAATCGGTCCTAGTCCAAATGCGTTCTGGAATTGACTCCGCGAAAATTTATATTATTGAAACAATTATTGACGTCATTTTAGCGATCCGCGGCCTACTAAGATATTTAAATGAAGCCCATATTTATAAAGGTATATGTATTTTATATTTTTTATAATCAGGAAAAAAATGACCTTCAAAATGACCTAAGAAAATATTGAGGTTATGTATATGATTCCATGTAACTTTTTGTCTCTGTAATTTTTATTTAATATTTTTTTATTAAAGGCCTTATTTATTTTATTTATTTATAAAAATATTTCCAAAAATGCACGTTCAATTTTTATGTTCAAAAAATCACAAAAAACTTCAGGACAATTGGAAAAAATGTTTTTTTAACCACATTTCTAACTTTAAAAATAAAGGAGATATTATAGCCGTTTCAGATTGTTGCAAAACAAAATGAACACCCTGTACATGTAAACAATGAAGGTGAGGATATCCTGAACACAAATGGTTTAATTTTGTTTCCTAAATATGTTTCTGAAAATCGATCGAAAGCTATATACTTTCCTACCACGGACCTGTTTTTTTTATATTTACGCATACATCGACTTCCCCTTGGAATTTATGTATGTAGTTTAGGAAAAGACGTCCAAATATCCCCCCCCCCCCGTTTATTTTCTTCGCTTCAATGCTTTGGTAGTACGCAACAAATTATATATTTTTTAAATGTATTTAAGCTTAGAATTCTCCGATTTGGATTGGTTCCGTATAAGTTTATAAATTCTTGGCGCGCCCAATGTTAAAATAGTAAATACAAGTCCTATTAACAGTAATTAACCGCACTTACAAATTAATAAACTATTAGGGAGAATTTCGTACCGCGTTTCCAATTCATATAGAAAAACAACAACATTTTGACTTACCCGAGAAAAGAGACGTTAGGTCTTAATCGAAATTTTTACACACGCGCTTTGATGGCCAGGAACTTGCACACAAATCATCAAAAATATTCTAAAAGCTCATAAAATTCGCCCAAAAACAATGCCTTTAGGCTTAGATGTTAACTTGCGCAAAACAACACTGCTTTGCTGGCTTTACTGGTTTATCAGTTTTCTAAATTCACTTTCGTTACGATTGAGACAAATGCAGTGGTGTTGTCACTTTTTTAAACAATGGCACTGTACGGAATTAAAAACCCACACAGCACCCTTTCAAACTGACTGTTATTATGTCTATAGTTAATTCCATGGATTTAGTTTTTTTTTAGTTTAATTTTCGACAATTATTTTTGCTAATCGTTTGTTAAGTGAGCCATATAATAAGAATTGTTGATATATAAATGCGTTTTTTAGTGGAATTTTAAATTATAAAATCCAACAGAAGACACTTTTTAAATCATTTCATGGGATATAGTTTATAATGGATTTACTTCCAGTATCGGCTAACTCAATTGATTTTATTTTTTTAGGGTATAGAGCAAGGCAACTCTACAAACAAATGAAGGCCCTAATGGTAATGGTTAAAGCTTATAGGCTAAAGAAAATGAGGGTTTACATCAACCAACTTCAAGCTAAATTCCATAGAGCAAAAACTATGAAAGATTATGGCAAAAGCATTATTTGGCCCGCACCTCCCAAGACTTTGCATGTAAGATTTTACTAATTTGAAAACGGTTTTGTTTTATATTATATTTATAATCTCTTCAGATAAAATCGTTTTATTTGGGAGGAGGAAATATAACATAATCAAACGGAATAAAATTAATCACCATGTCAATAAAAGTTATTAATTTATCTCTTTACACATTTGTAGGATACAGCCAGACTTTTCCGCATGGCCTTCAATAGATGGCGCGCATTTATGATCCTAAGTCGCGTAAACAAGGCAGACTGGCCACAGATGAAATTAAAAATCAGCGCAGCCAGTGCTCTTATCAACAAAAGGCCGTACTACGGCGTCACCAGGAAATGGGAGGGCAACTACCTTTGTCGATTGGATGAAAACAGCAACTACACTGCCTTTAATGAAGCTGTAAATAATTTAAAGAATACTAAGCATTTTAGTCAGGTTAGTATACAGAACTTTTGTCAACAAATTGTTCTATTTATTGGTCTGCTGGACTACACTGAGTCGTTATTTACTTATTTATTTAATTGCAAGCCCAAGAGGCAAAATTTAAAATTAAAATATCATTTAAGGGAGAAAGGAAAAAAGTATTAGTTACAAACTACTCGAGCATGTTCGAATAAACTCTTTGTATACAGCAAAGTCACAGGTCTGTGCAATTCCATTATAGAAGGAACACACTTTATAGATTAGAGACATACAACGTGTAACAAAAGTAAGGAAACGGTGAAATATCTCAGGTACCGCTTACCGGAATTTAATGAAAATATGTATACCTACGTATGAAATTATGCCGGATCTAGTTCCAGTTTTTCTGTTATAGTCAAAAGCAGTGTTATCGTGCGGGTCATAGATTTATCAACGACAAACTTTTTAAGCTTGTTTTTCTTTTGTTACGTGTAATCATATCCTCCGCATAAAATCCGGAACATGAATTAGATAGACCTATGATATTTTCGTATGAAAAAAGAGGATAAACATATAAATACCAGCACTTGCAAAAATCTTTGAGCGATATCACTTCAAAGTCAGATTGACAAGTCAGTGACAAAATGAGTAATAGAAAACAATTTTCGGTTTTTTTGCATCCACAAACTAAAAAAATGCTATTAAATCTAATAAAATATTACGAAAATGAAAATTCGCCGGCCAATATCCACGAGACAGTAGCAAAAGCTCTGGGAATCGGTTAAGGACTGTGCAGAAAATTGTGCATGAAAGAAAGCATAATTTACTACTGAAGAAGACTTAGGTGACAATGTAAAAATGGATGTTAGTAATGCAATTTTCGATTTATACACATCAAAAACTAATGTAACTCTTCAAGTTTTAAAAGAAGCTTTAAAAAATCGAGCCATATTAAAAATTGGACTATAATCGTTGTCAAAATTAATAAAAATGTTGGGTTTTCGATATAAAAAGGACTGTAATCGAAGATTTTTATGCGAGTTGCCACATATAGCAAGTCAGCGGATCCAGTTTTTAAAGAAATACACGGAAAATGTTAATTCAAAATTTAGAAAAGTGGTATTTTTAGACGAGACTTGGATATTTTCTAATGGAAGTGGTTAGAAATCTTGGCAGGACGTGTCTGTAAAAAGTGAGATTTTTTCATTTCATCATTTTGCATGCAGGTTCTTCAACAGGATTTCTCCCAGGTGTAAGTTTACTTTTTCTTCAACATCCAAAAGTATGGACTACCATGGTAATATGAACTGTGAACTGTTTGAAAAGTGGTTAAAAGAACAACTGATTCCAAATTTAGATTTAGATCTTTAATCATTCTGGACAATGCATCTTATCATTCAAGAATCTTAAATAAACAACCTACTTCATCCTGGAAGAAAAGTGATATTTATGACTGGCTAATAAAACAAAAACAAAATCCTTTACCCAATATGCTGAAACTAGAACTTCTTTTAACGGCAAAATCTATCAAAAAACCAACAATATATGCCGTAGATAAAATATTACCGGAAAATGGACATGAGGTTTTACGACTTCCGTCATACCATTGCCAGTTTAACGCAATAGAATTAATATGGGCTGGGGCAAAATGATATTACGAAAAACACGTGAACGATGGTCTTACATCAGATGAAGTGCAAATTGTCTGGCAAGATTCATTAAATTACATTATGCCGGAGTACTGGAAGAAATCTGTGGAACATGCGGAGAAATTAACATGGGATTGGTGGAATCGAGAACGAGTTCTAGATGTCGAAATAGCACCAATGATCATTGCGCCATTTGAGGACGGCTTAGAAGATAAGGACTTTTTAAGTGATGATGATATTTTTTAGTCTATAATATTAAAAAGTTTCTGAAGGATTATATTAGTCTTTGACGTGTATAAATCATAAATTGCATTATGACTATCCACTTTTGCATTGTAACTTAAGTATTTTGCCTTTAGATTTTTTCATGTACATTTCTTAATCTTCTTCGGAAGTGAATTATGTTTTTTTTTCGTGCATAAGTTTCTGTGCATTCCTTATACCGATTCTTAGAGCTTTTGCCACTGGCTCCTGGATATTAGCTAGTGAATCTTAATTTAAAAATTGTTTTATTAGATTTGCCACCATTTTTTTGCTTACTTTTTTAGTACATTTGTAATTTTGTAGGCAATAAATAATTATAGAATACTTGTTCCAATTTTAAAGCGTGTTTAAAATGAGTTAAATTTTTTTATTAATTATAAGACAAAATTTGATATATAAAAATCGGTAAAATCGCTTTACCAAAAACTCGGGGCTAATGAAAAATACAGGCTATATATATATATATATATATATATATATATATATATATATATATATATATTTATATATATTTATATATATATTATATATATATATATATATATATATATATATATATATATATATATATATATATATATATATATATATATATATATATATATATATATATATATATATATATATATATATATATATATATATATATATATATATATATATATATATATATATATATATATGCAAATGTTGAACCCGTTGTAAATGAAATGGGTATAAACAATTAATGTGAAGATTTCTCCAGGCAGACGATTGTGTAATTTGATAAGTATCTGCAATACACCTAGTGCTTATGGTTGGATTATTTTCGACGGCATTGAGTATAGCCTCTTCTACTTCAACGTTGGGTCCCGATTCCCTTTCAGATACAATTTTCGCACTTGGAAACATCCCAGATTCTCCAGCAGTAGTGAAAACTTGTTGAAAAACTCTTCTATCTGGCACCCTTCTATCTGGAAAACGACGATGGTACTCTGCGACTGCTTGAATTGCGACCCCATTACAGAAGCCATAGACAAATATCATATCTGCATATTCACGATGCGAGAATATCACAGGCATAATGACGTATTTAGATCTAAAGTTTCTTAAATGATTATTGTCAGATAATAAAAGTTATGGACAGAAATTGACAGTGACAAAATTTGATCTTATTATTAACTGACATTACTATTGCTAAGTAACAGGAAAAACGATGAGAACACCAACCAGCAGTTGTTCTGTCAGGCAAGGCACACTTCTATTTTTTTACAATAGATGCATACTTTATGTGAATTTGATAAAAAAAATCGCATGCGCCCAAAATGTTTTAAATCCAAATATCTCGAAAACGGTTGCTCGTATCCACTTTTAACAGGTATACCTTTTTGACGTAGAAATGGCAGGGGAATAATTTGTTTTGTTCAAAAATGTAATACAAGACTGTACCAAAAAGTTGTGATTGTTCGAAGAAGTAGAAAGACATGTAGATGGCGCCCCCTACAAGTAATCAATTTTCACTCCATTATTTACATTATCATTGATTTTATTTAAAAAATGGAAAATTAAATAAAAACTTTAACACCCTGTATCTCGAGAACTAAGGCCTTGCGGACACTTATTTATATAGACTTTTATGTTTATTTTTTGGTTCTGAATATGTACCTGAAGTATTGACATTTCCTCATGAATCACCCTGTATATATATATATATATATATATATATATATATATATAATATATATATATATATATTTATATTATATATATATATATATATATATATATATATATATATATATATATATATATATTTACGGACGGAATTGAGAAAACGTGTTCTCCGGGATCTAGGAACCCTTAAACGTAAAGATCTAAAAAAATCTCACGAAGGAAGTTATAACTAATTATCTTGTGTTTTTAACAAAAGTGTATATTATTTTTGCTTTATTTTGCAATTTTTTGTTATCACAATACAAAAAAAAAACAAGTTTTCTTTGCACAAGGGTGGCCCGCATTTAAATAAATGACACTGTATAAGTGGTTAGATTTTTAGGTCAAGCGGGGCTCATAATTTTTGATGATTGATAAGAAAATCTCACTTTCATTAAGTGGCTGCATAAACAGAACATATCCTGATTGTTTCACTGATTCGAACCGCCTTCCGTCTTTATTTAAGGCGCTTGCCATTTTTAGCCAAATACATATTTAGTAAATTTTCTTATTTAGTCCTTCGGCATTTAATATATAACATAATATTAAGTGGCTATCTTAATAATATTGCGTAATATAATAAAAAAACTATTTTCTTTCTCCCTGTATATTTGTAAATAGTCCATCGAGATTTAATAGCTCGATAAAAGAATCACACATTTTGGTATTCACTGTGTTTTCTGATTTGATTCATAATGTTGGTGACCTTTGGACCCGCACGATAAGACCGCATTCGACTATAGAAAAGATTTTTTTTAATGGCACACCCTATATTATTAATTTTTTAAAATCTGCGTAAAATTATCAGTACTTTTTATTAAGAGCACTTTTCAAGAAAGGCAACAGCTTTTGTGAAAATTAGTGATGCCCACGATATTCGACTCGAGACGATACTTTAAATTTTCCTTGCGAGACAAGGACAAACTCTTTGAAAGTCTCGTCTCAAATCTTGCATGAGAGTCTCACGAAACTCTCGAAGTATCGCAGAAAAAATGCCAAATATTAATTAATTATTCTAATTATAGCGAATGTTATTGATAAATAGTTTTTAAATCCGCATAATATCTAATAGTCTGTGTTTATAATAACATTACCTCGGACAAACGAAAGAAATTTGGTGATTACATGCTCTTTTTAATATATATTTTAAAATTGCAAGTCGGCATAATCATTTTGGTCATCGCAATAAGTTATGACTATCATCTTTAAAAGTAAGGCCGTGCATTTTATTACCTCATCGTTCATTGTCCCGGCCCCCGAAGATATACGCTGATTATTAAACTATGTCCCGGCTGCTCGGCTCGGAACAGTTTGGGTACTGCGGTTAGTAGGTTCGTAAATTACGGACGTATTAGACTTATGTAAACCTCAAATACCAAATTCTCTTATTCTTTTTGTTGTCATTAAATTTTTTCTTTAAACGAGTTTTTTTTTATTTATAAAAAGCCGTTTCAGTTATAGATCTGTCAATAAAGACGGTTAGAGCTTGTTTTTTTGGTTTGGGTTGGTTCAAGTTGGTAATATAAAAATAAAATCACTAAGTCTAAGTATCAGTCAAATATTAAAAAGATAACGCGCGTTTCGCCCCTGCGAGGATCATTGGATCTACAATAAATGAAAAACTTAATATATCGATGTTCATACAATTAACTCTTGCTATAGTTACCTTAAAATTGTTAATACGAAATGTCCAAATACATATTAAAAGATGAAATAAAGATACAAAACACACGCTACATACTAGACAAAAAATAAAAAGCGGTTAGGTCTCTTAGCTAATTTGAACATTGTTGTTTGCATATATCCGTGATGGGGTAAGATCGAGGAGTGGATAACTCCAAAAAATGTGTATGCGGACTTATAGTCTTTGTGAAGTTACTTTTGAATGAATGTTAAAACTTTTAAGAGACTTATGATGTCTTTTAAAGTAGATTTTAGGTGAATTTTAAGTCTTTAATAAGATTTTTAAGTGATTTTAATCTAAAAGATTTTAAGTGACTTAAGTTTTTCAAATTGTATTAATATACAATGGTTAATTTTATAGCATCATTTCCTTATATACAGGGTATACCTCAGGACGACAATCTAAACGTTTCTAAAAAACCGATGCCAGAACTTAAATCTATGTTTTAAATTTTGAATAGGCTGGAATCTTTTTTCAGATTTTGGTACTTGTCATTGAGTTTAAAATAATCATCATTTTACTGTAAATTTGACTATGTTAGGAATTATACTTTATAATTACTTAGTCTATCATAATATTTCGAATTACATAATATTTAATGATTATCATATTTTTTTTAAATTAAGCAATTTGTGAATTCAGACGTACAGATTGAAATGAAAATTAGAACCGATTTTATTATTTGTATTTCATGTATCTATGATCGATTTTCTTTTTTTTCTATTTATCTTGTAATTTATTACGTTTTTGTTCATTAACATAAAAATTAGAACTGATTTTGTTTGTATATTTCATTTAGACAGGAAACAGAAATTTTGCGAGACTCTCGCGCGAGACATGAGGCGAGACGAGACTTTTATTGCGAAACGAGACATTCCACTTTTTTCCGATTTTTCAAAGTGTCGTCTCTTCTCGTCTCGTAGGTATCACTAACGAAAATAAGGGTCTAATATCCGTAATTTAGTGTATTGCCTTTTATTAAAATACATGCAAACAAAAGGTTATCTGATATATTCGATTTTCAATTCTTTAGGTTTCAGTTAAACGATCCATTTTTGTAAATCAACAAAACTGACATTGTCAAAATGTCAAACATATGAGGTAACCTTTTGCGTGCAAGTATTTTAACTAAAGGTAAAACATTTAATTATTATAGATATTAGACCCTTATTTTTGCCAAAACTGTTGACTTTTCATAAAAAGTGCTGAAAACCGTAAAGTTGGCAGCAATGCGGAACTCGCGAGTGGATCCGGCAAAATTTCATACATAAGTGTATAGGATGGTCCACTTAAGATGCTCCTATACATACTTAATCTCAATAAATAAGACACTGATTTAATTTTTTTTTATAATACTTTTATGTATACAGGGTGTTCCATTGTGCCAGGACAGTAACCGACTTTTTTCTTTTTAATGAAATGGTATGAATATTTTTAGAAATTTTAATTCTACGCTTGATTTTGAGTATTTTTTGTTACATAGCATACGAAATTTTGAGTAGTTTCTGAGAAAAAGTAACTTTGCTATTTTTTTTCTGAAAAACAGGTTTTTGGAAAAATGTGATTTTTTTCACACTTGAAGACTAAAATTGTGAATTTTGGTTATGGATCCATGGAAGTGGTTAATAGTTAATACTCTGACCTATCAAGAGCGAAAATCCATTATACAGGGTGGTCACAAATGACCATAAAAAAATGTTTTTGTAACTAAAAAATCTTAATTTTTTAAATGGAACACCCTGTATTTAGCAATTTTATTGTGTTTAGGATTTAATTCTGCATCATTCCATATATATAGTTTATATTCCAAAAATTAGTAGTTTAGAAGCTATGACCAATTTTATATAATATTTCGGGTATTTTTCTTAAAAATCTAATCTAACCTACATAATATCCTATTCTAAGTTTTTTTAACATTATAATTAAATTTAACATTAAATCAACAAGTAATGCAAGAAAGAAAGTAACTAATTACTTATTACAAAACATTTTCACAAATAGTATAATATTACGTTTATGGTTTTAGTTTTTGCAGTAATAGCATTTCTAAATTTTAATTCTACGCTTGATTTTGAGTATTTTTTGTTACATAGCATACGAAATTTTGAGTAGTTTCTGAGAAAAAGTAACTTTGCTATTTTTTTTCTGAAAAACAGGTTTTTGGAGAAATGTGATTTTTTCACACTTGAAGACTAAAATTGTGAATTTTGGTTATGGATCCATGGAAGTGGTTAATATTTAATACTCTGACCTATCAAGAGCGAAAATCCATTATACAGGGTGGTCACAAATGACCATCAAAAAAAATGTTTTTGTAACTAAAAAAACTTAATTTTTTTAAATGGAACACCCTGTATTTAGCAATTTTATTGTGTTTAGGATTTAATTCTGCATCATTCCATATATATAGTTTATATTCCAAAAATTAGTAGTTTAGAAGCTATGACCAATTTTCTATAATAATTCAAGTATTTTTGTTAAAAATCTAACTAAACCTAAATAATATCCTATTCTAAGTTTTTTTTAACATAATTAAATTTAACATTAAATCAACAAGTAATGCAAGAAAGAAAGTAACAAATTACTTATTACAAAACATTTTCAGAAGTAATATAATATTACGTTTATGGTTTTAATTTTTGCAGTAATAGCATTTCTAAATGCGTCTTAATTTTACAAGATATCCACGGAAAAACAAAAAAAATTGTTGCCTGGACACCAATAAATTCACAGTTTTTATTTGACATTTAGTTGCCTCTAACTCTTTTTAAAGGCAAAATGGCTTTGTACAGTATCCAAGAGCGTTTAAATCTTCATGAATGTTACATAAGAAATAATATGTGATCTTGAACGTGGAGTGGTAGTCAATAAACAAAAACGGCGCTCAAAAATTGTCCTAACAGAAGAAAAGCAATTAGAAATTCTCCTGTATTTTGAAGAAAACAACGAAAATTTGCAGAGATGCATCTCGAGATCTACCGGGAATTAGTAAGACTAGTGTTCAAAGGACTTTAACTGATAATAACTACCATCCTTTCAAATTTTTACCAGTTCAGGAATTATCCCAACAGGACTTTCAAACAAGGCTTTTTTATTGTTCTCTCATGATGGACCACCATTTAGAAACTGACATTTTTAAAAATATTTTATTTACCGATGAGGCAATTTCCAATACGGCCGGCATGTTCAACTGAAAAAATACTCATTACTGGTGTAACTCAGATCTTCGTTGTGTAAAAGAAATGAAAAAACAGGGTCGGAGGAGTGTTTATGTGTGGTGTGGTATTATCCGTGATCGAATAATAGGTCCAGTATTTTATGATCTTGTTCTGAACGGTGAGAGGTATTTAAATTTGTTGAAGAACGAAATATTTCCGTTAATTGACAATCTGCCGAACGATATTAAAGAGGGGCTTGTTTATCAGCAAGATAGTGCTTAATAACACACTGTAGTGACTGTTAGAAATTGTTTGAATCAACGGTTTCCATTTTGGATTGGTCGGTACGGGACCATAGATTGGCCAGCGAGGAGCCCCGACTTAACACCCCTGGATTTTTTTATGGGGTAACCTAAAAAACGAGGTGTAATACTGTTCAAGATTTAAAAAGGAGAATTAGGCAAGAGGTAGAAAGACAATGCAACAGACGCGGTTAGAAATGCTATTGCGAGAATTGAAACCATGTATACTACTTGTATTGCCAAAGACGGGGGTTATGTCGAAAATGTTTTGTAATAAGTAATTAGTTACTTTCTTGCATTACTTGTTGATTTAATGTTAAATTTAATTATAATGTTAAAAAAAACTTCAATAGGATATTATTTAGGTTTAGTTACATTTTTAACAAAAATACCCGAATTATTATAGAAAATTGGTTATCACTTCTAAACTACTAATTTTTGGAATATAAA
This sequence comes from Kuschelorhynchus macadamiae, assembly GCA_030620095.1. NCBI lineage: Eukaryota > Metazoa > Arthropoda > Insecta > Coleoptera > Curculionidae > Kuschelorhynchus > Kuschelorhynchus macadamiae. Next base: position 25,007 of record JAUTXW010004530.1, on the reverse strand, counting down.
CTATATATATGGAATGATGCAGAATTAAATCTTAAACACAACAAAAGTGCTAAATACAGGGTGTTCCAGTTAAAAAAATGAAGTTTTTATAGTTACAAAAACATTTTTTTTGATGGTCATTTGTGACCACCCTGTATAATGGATTTTCGCTCTTGATAGGTCAGAGTATTAAATATTAACCACTCCCATGGATCCATAACCAAAATTCACAATTTTAGTCTTCAGGGTTGAAAAAATCACATTTTTCCAAAAACCTGTTTTTCCGAAAAAAATTAGAAAAGTTAACTTTTCTCAAAAACTACTAAAAATTTCGTATGCTATGTAATGACAAAAAATACTCAAAATCAAGCGTAGAATTAGAATTTCAAAAAAAATTCATACCATTTCATTAAAAAGAAAAAAGTTGGTTACTGTCCTGGCACAATGGAACACCCTGTAAACATTAAAAATGTTATAAAAAAAATTAAATTAGGGTCAAATACTTTGTGTATTTATTTAACTTTTTTTTCTCAGTGTCTTATTTATTGAGATAAAGTATGGGAGCATCTTAAGTGGACCACCCTGTACATATGTTCATTAAATTCAGGTGAGCGGTACCTGAGATATTTCGCGGTTTACGCGCTGTATAAGGCATTGGTGCTAGGCGTAAAACATCTACTATTTCTACCTGAAATTCTAGAAACAGTAAAGTTAATCTAACCTAGCATTTCGGGAACAGTCCATTGACTAACTTATACAAAAATATTGTAGAGTGAACATTTGTTATTTTCTTTAAACCTGCTATATTAAATCTTTTTTGCAATATCCCATTGTTTGTTTCTCTTTGCTTTTTAAAAAAAGTATTTTAAAAACCTGACGGGTATTAAAGTTTACTGCTAACTATAGTCAACTTTAATAAAAACTCTCAAAATATTGTTGCTTACACGCGTGTGTTAGGCATGTTCAAATAACTACTAACGTCTGTTTAAAAAGACGGGTATATCAGTTCAATGCAAATTAAACAAAAATACTATGTTATTTTCTAGGAGTCTGTGTGTTGATATAAGCGTAGTAGTTGTTTATGTGACTATTTGTGTTTTACAATATTACTTGCTGTGCCAGCAAAGTTCTTTTATACCGTTTCTTGATGGCGTATAATGAAAAAGTAAAATCAGCATATTATAAGAGGAAGACTTTTTTAATATTTAATTAATAAGTAGGTCATACATGTGATAGATATGGTATTGTTCAAACTAGAACATTTTTATATTCATTAGTCTTTTTTTTTCAGGTGCTCTTTTCCTCTTATGTAACAAAATTCAATAAATTTAACAAGGTAGCAGAAAGAGTTATGTTAGTGACCGACCAGTACATCTTTAAGTTAGACTGTGAAAAATTTAGAAATATGAAGGAGGGAGTACCATTGAAAGACTTGACAGGTAAGAAACCGAACCTTATTGATTGAGTGATGAAAATTCGGAATTTATCAAAAACAGCCCCGCCGACCAGGGCGTACAACCTTCTCATCTCGTTGCCTTTCTCTGGAAGGTGTATGTCCCCCTGGCAGCGTGGGCTGTGCAATATGGACGAAAATCATACTGAATGGATTAACGTAATGGGCCATATGATTAAAAGACAGTAAATAACATTACTATAATGTTAAACGTTTCTGATATTTTTAAATACATTAATCTGTTTTTAAGACATTTAAGCTCAAAAATATGTTACACCTTTATTCATATAACATCATGACTCATATTTAGCGATAGACGGACAAATCTTATCTCTGTATTCCGTTGCATAAAGGTGTCCGTTGTGGGGAGTGAACAAATTAAATTTGCAATGTAATTTCATTTAAAAGAATATTTTATTTTTAAGTAAAAAAATAATATGTTTAGTACAAATTATTAATACAATTGTTACTACTTATACACCAACATCTTTTACATACATATATATGCATACAATAAAAATGTATGTACTACCTAATATAATATATTATACTACCTACATATACAGTTTGATATAGTTCTACTTTATAAAAAGTTTCTATTTAAAAAAATTATCAAGTGTTTGTCTTAAATTAGTTAATTTATTTTTAATAATTTGACATTCCATTTTAGACGCAACTTCTGAGATTTTTCCCCTAAAACAGAATCTCCAGATAACATACAAAAGTTTTCAATATCCCTTAACATTTTATATACTTCCTTAATGTTCATAATATTGGAAGAAATAATTTCTTCGTCATCACTGTCTGATGAAATCTGACCGTTCTCACTATTTTGAAATTCACTGATGCACTCACGTGCACTTATTTATTTATTTATTTATTTATTATCAACGATTTAATCATTTTATAAAGTATTACATTAATGCAATTTTATAAGTAAGTAAGTTCTAACTGTTAAGCCTACAACGCTAAGAAATCTATAATTAAATATTAGCAATTAGAAAAGTGACAGATGCAAGAATCAAACCAATAGATATTAAAAATTCAATTCTCTCAAACTCTTTTTGAAATTAAGGAGAGACGTATCAAAACGTAAGTCATACCTATTAAATTGATTCTGCATTCTAACAATTGGATTATGCAAGCCATAGTTATTTGAGAAACTGTCGGTGTAAAATAGATTGCTAGACCGAGTAACATGTACTGGAAGAAAAGATAGTTTACTTAAAAGGTACTCACAGTCGATGGAGCCATTAATAATTTTAAATAGGAAACATAAATCAGTTTGCAATCGCCTATCCTTAAGACTACTTAAATTCAACGTATTTAGAACTAAATCATAGTTAGTATGTCCGTCCATACTGGGCAATTTAAGTTTAAAAACACTCATACGTAAAAATCTCCTCTGTACATTCTCTAACTCATTTATATGAACATTATATAAAGGAGTCCATACAGGGCTTGCATATTCCAATATCGGGCGCACATATGCACAATACAACAACCTTAACAATATTATAAGAGAAATCACCACTAAATCTACGTATAAAACCCAGACTTCTATTAGCACGTTGTACAATGCTAGAAAAATGGCTATTAAATGACAATTTAGAATCAAATATCACACCAAGATTCTTAATCTCAAGCATTCTTTTAAGAGTCTCCTGATTAATTTTATAATTGAAAATGATAGGATTCTTTATTCTTGAAAAAGTAATAGAGTAACATTTAATAGTATTTAAACTGAGTCCATTTAAAATTGACCAATAATAAAAATTATTAACGTCTGATTGTAAGTCAAGACAATCTGATGTACTATATACAGGTTTAAATATTTTGACATCATCAGCGTACATGAGAAAGGAACTTATGGTGAGAAAGCCCTTAATATCATTTGCGAATAGATTGAATAACAGTGGGCTACAGTGAGATCCCTGGGGAACCCCTGAAGGTACAGAAATTTGATTAGAAACATAGTTGTTAATTCTGATGCATTGAAATCTTTCTGTTAAAAAGCTACTTAACCATTTAACAATGTGGTTATGTTAGGATTTTCCGTGAATAAACTTTCATCAATTTCTGACTATGAAGTTAAGTCGGAAGAGAATATATTGATGTTTCTACATCATTCCGATAATGACACATCATCTTCACTATCGTAGTCAACGTTTTCCTCGAGAATTTCGTCGAATCAAGCTTTGCGGAAGCACATATTGATGGTCTAGGATTCGACTTTTTTCCATGCAGCAAGAATCCAGATCAAGGCACTTACAACATTTATGGATTTCTCCAGTTGTTTTCAGAATACTCCATGAATGACAAAAGTCGCTTGATTAAAGTATTTGGCGGTAAAAAAAGTATTTTAACATTTTTTAACTCCAGTTTTGGGTGAGATGTAGCATTATCCAAAAATAAAAGTACATTTCGATTTTGCCTTTGCATTTTTCGGTCAAATTTCATCAACCAATCCGACATTATATCCCTTGTCATCCATGCTTTCTTGTTATAGTACTATTCAAGTGGCAATTTTTCCACGCTTGATCCTTTAAAACAACGGTGTTTTTTACTTTTTTCAATCACCAGTGCATTTTCTTTTTCTCCATTCATAGCGGAGCAAAGTAAAATAGTGAGTCTCTCCTTGGACGCTTTCCCGCCAGCACATGTTTCGCCTTTTAAAGAAAACGTTTTATTTGGCAAGGCGCGGAAAAAGAGTGCCGTTTCCTCGGCGTTATAAATGTCTCTCGGTGCGTTGTTTTTGATAATAGCACGTAATTTCGTTCGCCAATCAGTTACCTGAATCAAGCCTGCAGCAGCTGCTTCGCCACAGATGGATTTGAAAGACATATTATAACGTTGACAGAACTTCTCCAACCATCCATTTGATCCTTTAAAACCATCAACTTCTAGATTCTTCGCAATTTCTTGTGCTTTTTGCTTTATTATTGTACCGGAGATTGGAATGTTTTTGGAGCATATTTTCCAAACCAGTCGTAGACAGTTTGGCAGCACCTTCAGTTTTCGCAAATTTCTTTTTCTCTTTCATGTTTCCGGGCTCGGCGAATCGCTTGTTAAGATCGCTCTTGTTTCTCAAAATATCAATAATTTGAGATTTTCCTACACATAATTTTTCGGCTAATAATCTAACACTAAGTTTGTTTTTTTCCGCGTACTGGATTATTTCAACTTTTTCTTGAAGACTCAAAAACTGCAAACCCGTAGGTAATTTAAAAAAGCATGCACTAGCACCATCATGCGGAGAGTATATACTAAAAATCGATAAAAATGCGCTCTCACACATCTTTATCAAAAGTTCTTGGCCGGAAAAGATATATGTATAATAGCCGAAATATATAATTTCTGCAGGTGCAAAACGGCCTAAAAGAAGAATTGTTTTCGATTATGTCACAGGGTACCCTCCTGCGATCATGATTTCTGGGCCTTTTGCACCTGCAGAAATTATATATTTCTGCTATTATACATATATCTTTTCCGGCCAAGAACTTTTGATAAAGATGTGTGAGAGCGCATTTTTATCGATTTTTAGTATACACTCTCCGCATGATGGTGCTAGTGCATGCTTTTTTAAATTACCTACGGGTTTGCAGCCGGAAATCACCGGAGCCCCGATATTTCTTTTGTTTGAAGACATATTGATCGCACCAGAGTAAAATCAAAACTAAGAGATTCTATTGATGAAGACTACATGCAATAAAAATACAATACATTTTTTTTCAAAATGTTCCAAATTTTACTGTCTATGTCCATTGTTGAGAGTGTCCGTTGTCAAAAGGGTTTAATACACAGGAATACATATACTGACGGTCGGTGACTTCAAAATTGTCCGTTCAGCAGAGGTGTCCATTGTTCAGAGGTGTCCGTTAAGGAAGGAAGTATTTTGTCATATCAAGTAAAAAAATTCAGTCAACCCCTTAAAAAATATGATCATCATCATCTCTACATTACCCTACGAGAATTAACTGACGAACATAAAATTAGAAGGAAGTGATTTTGCGAAGATATGTTGGGACGATTTGAAGAAGATCCAGATATTTACAGAAATATTTTGTGGACTGATGAGGCCAGTTTCACAACCACTGGAGTATTCAACAGGCACAACACTCATTGATGGGCCTCCCATAATCATCGATCTCGTTTCAGGAACAGAGTCAAGTGATCCATGTGTGATGCAGCATCCTTAATGACAAATGATTGGGCCAATTATTTTTAAAGGTAGACTAACTGAGATTTGTGCAGAATGAAATCGAGTATTTTCTGGAAGAAAAGGCAATATAACACCACTGTATGGCAGCAAGCCGGTGCTCCCCCGCATAGTGTTGCGACTCTGATAAATTGAATAATCGATTTGAACCCTCGATTGGACGACACGGACAAATTCCTTGGCTACCGAATAGTCCAGATTTGATTCCCCTGGCAACTTGTTTGTGGGGTATCTTAAGGAAAAAGTCTACGCAGAAAGAAATCGTAACTTAGATGCTTGATTCAAAACCTTCTACAAACACGATCAAGATTTATAAACGTGACTTTTTAGCAAATGCGATCAGTAAAATTCGCATCGATTATCAGAATTATATTCAGAATAATGAGGACACGTTGAAAATGTATAAGTTAGATTATCTAAGGTATTGTTTACCATATGATTTAATTTGAATTGTTGTTTTTAGAATTATATCTAATTGTAATTTTTCACGAACTTGAGCCATTACCACATTCAATGGTTTTTCTTCCACCATGGCTATATTGATTGGGGTATATTCGCACATTTTCAAGATTTTCAGGCTAAATATTTAGAGAACTTTTCAAAAAAATATCAACAAAGCAGCATATATTTTTGAAATCAGGGATAAAGTCTTTTTTCTGTGATATAATATGCAGGATGTCAGTTTTGTGTAGAATGAAATTGAGCATTTTCTGGACGAAATCCCCTTAAGGCAATATAACACCATCGTATGGCAGCATACATTTTTGACATCAGGAAAAAAATCTTTTTCTAATATGTAATATACAGGGTGTCCCATTTAAAAAAATGTAATCTTATGGGGAAAAATAATTTTCTAATTATTTTTTGTTTTTTCTCGTATCAAATTCTGACAGTTCAAACAAAACTATTAAACTTTTTTTTTCTATCTCTTGGCGAATTACGAGGAATGACTGACTATGTTTTGCATATTGTTGCATTCCACTAGACTAGTTCAAATAATGACATTTGCTATTAAGAATCATTACATTACATTAGAAAACCACCTCATAAAAGAAGTCAGAGAATACAGGTACCTAGAACACGAAATCAGAATAAGCAGAGACAATCAAAACACTAACCAAAGGTACTATACATAAACTGGAGGCGGCCCAAAGAAAAATGGAAAGAGCAATGTTGGGATTATAATTGCAGGATCGGATAAGAAACATAGTGTAATATCTTCTTGTTCTGGTTCGAACTACATGCTTAAGAAAATAATCAGCGTGCACTCCTTACTGTGTAACACTTTATTCTGCTCTTTTTCTAAATCTAATTACAATGGTATAAAACTACTTAGACTAACCTAATTAATAAAATAAATAATAATTTGATGATTCTATAAACTATTACTCCATATTTACAACAATCGAAAAGCTGTGTTGGACATTGTTGCAATAAGTTATTGCCTTAATTATAGTTCAATGATATGGCCTACTTTTGCAACTTGGATTCCATCACACCTTCCCCGAAAAGCAAAAAAAAAAAAATATATACATATAGATTTTTTTCTTTGTGGAATTAACTAAAATAATGTTTTATTCTATTTTTATGTATTTCTACATTCTTATTTTTAATTTTTACCACTACATTTGGATCATTATCCTCCAAAACTGGATATGGACCATTAAATAAAGCTTCTAATTTATTATTTCAACCGTTATTTTCTACTAAAACCATATCTCCTACATTATAAGTTTGACTTTTACAATTGTTTTTGTCATACTCAATTTTGCGTTTATTTTTTGATGTCATTAAATTATTTCTCGCGTCATTCCACGCTGTTTGCAACCGAAATTTGAGTTCCTTAGGATAATCATAAAAATTATATACTGGATCGACTTGATTAACGATGTTAGATGGAATATTACTGGATTTTCCAAATACGAGTTCATAAGGTGTGTACTGCGTTGACGTGTGTACACTGTTATTGTATGAAAAACACCAATAAGGAACCCAAGAGCTCCAGTTAATAGTTCCTTTCGACAGTTGCATGCGTAGATATGCACCCAAATGCTTATGGGTATTTTCAAGGGCTCCTAAAGTTTGATGGTGAAATGCTGTAGAATTTAATTGTTTAATTTTAAGCAGCTTACAAGATTCTTTAAATATATTAGATAAAAATTCGGTTCCCTTGTCTGTTACGCAAGAAACAGGAATACCGTAACGCAAAATAAAATTTTCTACAAATGACTTTGCAACAGTCAATGCCTCTTTATTGGGAAGCGGATATGCTTCCACGAATTTTGTTAGCTCACATTGAAGTGTGAGTATATATTGATTATTTTCAATATCAACTGGTAATGGACCGACTAAGTCTAGGTATACTTTTTGAAATGCTGAAGTAGCCGTTGATGATATTGTCATAGGTTGTTTATTTGGTTTTGAATGCTTGTACCTTTGACATTCGTCACACCTTTTGACAAAATCCTCAACGTCATTCTTCATGGTTACCCAAAAGTAATATCTTTTTATATTGTTATACATTCGGTTTATCCCTGAATGTCCTCCCGTTGGTAATGTATGAAAGTCATTAAGAATTAACTGACGTAATTCCTTATTTTCTATCCTTTGTTTATCTTTTATAATACTGAGTTTAAGATTTGTCTTGAAAATTTCGTTTTTACATTTAATCATGCGCATGTCATTTAAAAACTGATTAGACTCATTATTTTTTATAATAATTAATTCCGGAATATCGTGTTTTTTACATAATTTCTCCAGATGCCTCAACGACTCACCTAAGTTCGACGTTGATCGGTATTTCTGGGATATGTACACTATCTTAGAATTGACGTCATACATTAAATTTTCATATTCAGTTTTTAATTTATTATTAAGCTTTATTTTCGTAAATTCATTTTCACGTACCGGCCGTAGTTCTATTATTTGAGTTTTAGGGTATTTTAATATTTCCACTGCAACAGGGTGATCAATCCTGTTTTCCATGGAAGTATTATCACTTGTCATATTGGGTTTTGTTTTGTTATTTTTTGTCTCCGAACGAGTGATTGCGTTTAAACTGGCACTCACTTTATTATTCATTTCTTTTAATTCGTTCGACTCTATACACACACGTGACAAAGCATCCGCTGTAACATTTTCAGCACCTTTCACATAGTGGATTGAAAAATCGTATTCCTCGAGCGTTAGCCTAAATTTTGTGAGCCTACTAGAAGGATTTGTCATGCCAAATAAGTATATTAAGGGACGATGGTCCGATAATATTATAAATTTTTTACCAAATAAATATGGTCTAAAATTTTTACATGACCAAACGATTGCTAATAATTCCTTCTCTATTGTACAATAGTTTATTTCTGCTTTATTTAGAGTTCTAGAAGCGAATGCAATAGGCCTGTCATCTGAGTTCGACAATACAGACCCCAACGCGTACCCACTTGCATCGGTTCTAAGAATAAATTGATTATCTTTTGAAAAATTTGGATACTGTAACAAGGGCGGACTAATAAGAGACTGTTTTAAAGTTTCAAATGAGTTTTGACATTCTTCAGACCATTTAAAAACTATTCCTTTCCTAGCTAGTTTATTTAAAGGGTGAGCAATTTCTGCAAAATTTTTAATAAATTTCCTGTAATAATTTGCAAATGCAACGAAGCGTTTGGCTTCGTCACAATTTTTAGGAACTGGATATTGAGAAATAACCCTTGTTTTTTCAGGATCAGGTGATATACCTTCAGATGAAATTAAATGACCCAAATATAAAATTTCCTTTTTTAAGAACTCACATTTACTAGGATTTAATTTAAGGTTTACTTGTCTAAGGCGTTGTAGAATTTTAGTTAAATTTTGATTATGATTCTGTAAGGAATGTCCAAAAACTATCACATCGTCTAAATAAACAAAACATGCCTCGTAATTTAAACCCGCCATTGCTACAGTCATCAACCTTGAGAACGCACTAGGACTTATTTTCATACCCATTGGTAATCGTTTCATTTGAAATTGTCCTCTGTCCGTTGTAAAGGCTGTACAGGGCCTACTCTCAGGATCAAGTTCTAATTGGTAATATCCTTGTGCTAAATCAAGGTGCGAGAAATAAATCGCACCAGATAGGGAATCTAGAATTTCCGTAATATTCGATAGCGGAAATACATCATTTTGTAGGCGTTGATTACATAACCTAAAATCTATTATCAATCTGTGACGTTTAACGCCATTTTTGTCCGGTTTTTTGGGAACTAATAAAAGAGGTGAAGACCACTCTGAGTGTGCTTCCTCTATAATACCCTTTTTTAGCATATCGTCCACCTGGTTATTAATTTCCTCTTTTTGAGCATGAGGTAACCTGTAAGGTTTAACGTAAACTGGAGTTGCGTCCTCCTTTAACCTTATTTTTTGCTTATATAAATTAGTAACTGTTAATGAATCATTTTCTAAGTGAAAAACATCCGCATATTTAGCGCATATTTTTTGTATAGAATTTCTCTCTTCTACGTTAAGGGCTTCTGTATTTATAAGATCTAAAATTGTATCAACTCTGTCAACGGAGATTTTATTTTTTGTAAAAGAATAAACATCATATTTTGATAGATATTCAACTTTAGGCTCAAAATTTCGCAATCTTATTTCTCTTTCATTCACATTCAATAGCCTTACAGCCACTTTACCATCTTTCGGTCTTGCAATACTATTTACGATCAACACTCCCTCACATAATTCATCATTTAAAATGACACATTCATCTGTGAGACTGGTACAGCAATGTGTAATTATTTCACATCGGGGTGGAATAACAGTATATAAATTATTTTTGGACTCCAAAGGTACTGTTATTTGCTTATTTTGATTAAGCCAAAAAGAAAATAAAACCTTTTCATAATCGATAATTGCACCATACTTAAGGAAAAAATCTGAACCTAGAACTCCATGTATACTAGAATCGAAACTTTTAATAATTGTAAAATCATGAGAAATATATTCATTGTTCATAGTGAATAAAATATTTGCAGATCCAGCTGAATATGTTGAGCCTGCAATTCCTTTAATTTTAATTTTATTAGTTGTATTTATAATACTACTATCTTTCAAATAATTCTCAAAAAAACAAGAAATACTTGCACCAGTGTCACATAAAAATATCATTTCTTCCCTTTCATACCCGACACGCACATAATTTAAAGCATTCATATTAAAACTAGCTGTATCATTATTTTTTAAATTATTAGAAACGAAAAAACTTATTTCCTTGAGATTCCTCGCTGTTTTTATTTATGTTACTACTTTCCACATTATCAACAAAATATACACTATTATTTGAAAACTGCTGACGCCTACCTCCTCGACGAAAATTTGACCTACTAAAGCTGGAACGACCTCGGCCTTGGTACTGCGAATTATTTTGCTGTCTGCTAAAATTGTAATTATTAAAGTTTTGCCTACTCGGGTTACGAGATTGATTATAATTATGAATTTGTCTAAAATTTGTAAAATTACCTCTAGACCGATTTCCTCGATATTGGTGACGCCCACGCATATGAAATAAGTTATTAGAATAAGTTGGGGTTAAATTTAAATTTTCTTCTTTAGCGCCAGTTATCGCGTCCTTTAAATTATTGTAATTTCTAGCTTTTATTATTGTTCTTAAATCTGAATTTTTTAACCCATTCGCGAAAGCATTTATCGCCAATTTTTCATTCACCGGTTGTAAAATTTTTGCCGAATTTTGATCACCGTCCGCTTGCGCTAAGGTTAAATTTAATAAAAGTTGCTCGATAGTTTTCGCATAATCATCTATACTTTTAGTATCTTGTCTAACGTTATGCAACTGATTAGCTAAAGCTGGTGCAGATTGTTTTGTAAGAAGTTGGTTTTTTATATCTGTGACCAAAGCACCAACATTAGTATACGTCGTTTGTAATCTTAATTTCGCGTTTTGTGTTAATTTGGCCTTTAAAACATATTTGATTAGCAATACTTTCCCGTTGTCGTCAAGCAAGTCGTTATATAATTCAATAGCATCAATCAACATTTTCGTAGTTTCTTCGGTACCATCCACAGATGGCAACAAAGAAGCTGCGGTTCGCAAATCAAATTTTTAGGGATGAATGCCCAAAACCAAATCAGTCTCTGCGAGCTGTAATTTTTTTTTATCTTTTATGGCAATTAACCGACCTGATAAAATAGATCTAGCTTTATCTATGTTTTCTCTTATTTCTAATACATATTTTTGAAAATGTTCTAATTTATCGGTGTCATGCACCTGTTTACTATACTGATCTCTAAGCTGAAAAAATTTATTTTCTAATGTTTCTACGTTGCTACTTAATTTATTTACCCTATCCAAAGATTCTCTACGCTCTAATGACTCCTTTTTTATATTTATGATAAGTAATGAAATAATGTTATTCAAATTATCCAAATCGCTTAAATCTACTACACTCATTAAATAAAATAATTATCAATAAATTTAAGGCAATAAATAATATCCAATAAAATTGTATAGTGCTAAAACTATGACTTACTAATTATGTTAATACTTAAGTATGTTCATTGTCCATAGTCGCCTAAGATAAGTCCATACTGTCCATATTCACCAATATTAGGGGCTTTATCAATCCCAACGTTGCGCACTAGCGGCCTTTTGCCACACTAGCACGTGCCCTCGTTGCTGACCACCGGATTGGTTCGGCCAGTGTCTTCTTTTTTTCTCGACTTTATAAGTCTTGGCTTCTTCTAATTTCTAGACGTATTTTTCTTTCCAATTCCTTTTTACTGCGACGGCAACACCATAAAACAATTAAGGTAACTGCTATCATTATAGCTACAACTCCGCAAACTTGCCAAGAGAATAGTTACTGTTGCTACCCTCTGCAGTCGTACCACCACTGTTGCCTGCCTGGGCAATTATAACTTCTTCTTTTGACTGTGTTTTTCCCATGTTTTTCTTTTCTTCTAAAGCACCACAACGATATTTTTGCACTGTTAACTTAAGCACATAGGCTGCAGGATCGCCATGTAATATCTTCTTGTTCTGGTTCGAACTACATGCTTAAGAAAATAATCAGCGTGCACTCCTTACTGTGTAACACTTTATTCTGCTCTTTTTCTAAATCTAATTACAATGGTATAAAACTACTTAGACTAACCTAATTAATAAAATTAATAATAATTTGATGATTCTATAAACTATTACTCCATATTTACAACAATCGAAAAGCTGTGTTGGACATTGTTGCAATAAGTTATTGCCTTAATTATAGTTCAATGATATGGCCTACTTTTGCAACTTGGATTCCATCACAATAGATATACGACAAAGAACAAAAGTCGATGATGTCATAAAACGAATCACAACACTAAAATGGAAATGAATAGGACACGTTGCACGACTCAAGGACGATAGACGATAGAAGCCAAGGAAAACCACCAACCCGCTGGAGTGATGACATTAAATGAGTGGCCGGTCACTGGATTAGAAATGATCAAGACAGAGTTAATTGGACGAGTTTAATGGAGGCCTATGTTCAACAGGCTGAAGGATGACGATGATTAAGAAATTGATTAGTTTAGATATAATATTAATTTTTCTACTGAATAATATTTATTAAATGTCAAATTTATGACGTTTTTTTTTACAGGAATTAGCGTAAGTCCTGGTCAAGATCAGTTAATTGTTCTTCATTGTCCTGGAGGTAACGATTTAGTAGTTTCACTACACTGTTTAAAACAAGAAGACAGACTAGGTGAATGCGTCGGGACCATTTGCTCTAGATTCTATCAGTAAGTATTATTCATAATAGGGATTTTTATTTAAAAAGAATATCCTAAAGGTGGGTTCATGTAACAAATTGTAGTTTTTTTACCTTTATCTTTACTGTTATTGCTAATATATATATATATATATATATATATATATATATATATATATATATATATATCCGACTATAAAAGAAAATATGAAGGAAAGAATCCAAGGTTTATTTAATAATATTAATTTTAATACATTAAGAGATGTTAGTCTATCTTTTCTAGTAGTTTTTGCTGCTTTATACGATTTGTTACTATGTTATTATTTTTTTAATTTTTACATTAAAATTACTCTACTAGGAAGGACAACTTATCAGCTAGTTTAAATTAGCTGTTAAGTTGTCCTAGTTAAGTCCTAGATGTCCTAACTAGTTTGAAACAGGTTTGACTCGGCTTTCAAAAGCGCTTCTCGTGTTTGTCTTCTGTCAGGATATTTTTCGTGATATATTCTTATCATTAAAAAATAATTCCTTTCACTTGCTCCTAACATATAAATCATATCGATAATTTCGTGATAACCACCAGTTTTTATTACTAGATGATTGTAATACTATTATTTGTATTTGTAAAATTTTTGGATTAAATCTTTATTATTAGTGAAAATTTTTATTTTTGTCAATTTGAAACTTTTTCGACTCATCCATGCTGGTTTGAATAAATAAAAAAAAAATAGATGTTGAAGGAACACTTTGTAATATTTTGCCGTAATAAATTGACATATTCACTTCTAATATTTTCGGAAAGTGGCCATAAATCTTGAACCACCCTGTAATTGGGTAAATAGCCAAAAAGGGAGGAATCTGAAAATATAACAATATATATGGCGTTCCATTTAAATTAAAATGCCGCTGAGTTCCACTAAAAAATGTAAGTTTCGTTTTTGGCGAACTGATCCTTAACCCAGTATAATCGAAAATTTTGGGTTGCAGCAGTCCCTACAACTTTCGTATAAATTTTTTTTTTCTAATACCCACAATAACTGAGCTATTGACTTAAACGTACTGTTGGACCACCCTATATATGTATGTATATATATATATATATATATATATATATATATATATATATATATATATATATATATATATATATATATATATATATATATATATATATATATATATATATATATATATATATATATATATATTTATATATATATATAAATATATACAGGGTGTCCCGCGACGAACTGCGGCGATCGATTTCTCAGAAAGTAGGCTTTAGAAAAAAAGTCGATGGGGGCAATTTGCGCAAAATATTTTAGAGATGGCGGCACTTCCGGTTCTTATTTTAAATGGAACACCCTGTATATAATCAAATTTTTTTATTCCTTGGAAAATTCTAGGTATATTTCATGTATAATATCCTCTACCTAAGTTCAAATGTTTTTGAGATATTTTAAATTTTATGTAAAAAATGACGCTTGCAAGTCTAGACATAACTATAAATATCTGCTTATCGAAGTATCTATTATTTATTTGCGGTTGGTTTCCTTGTCCAAAAGGGTACACTTTAGTGGCCTGTGCTGATATTTTTATAATAAATAAATATAGGGTGATCAAAAACTGATATTATAAATATACTTTAAAAAATCTTTAAAAGTTACTTTTTTCAAATGGAAACCCCAATTTTTATAATTTTATCTTATTTAACACTTAAAATAAGGGTGACTTTGTATAAAGTTGTCTATTCCAAAAATTTGTAGTTTTTGAGTTATTGACGATTTAACATTTTTTATTCTAATAATACCAGACGGCTTCTAAGTTTTTGTGTTAGTTGGCCATGACGGGGAGGCCTGGCGAGAACAAAATCAATTAGTTACTGACAATTACCTACTAAAATATTATTTATTTATTATAGTATTTATAGTAATTATTAAACTAATAATCATGCCGGGGCGATTAAATTATACACACGAGGATTATTTGAATTTGTTTATTATCTATGGGGAATCTAACAGAGTTTTAACAAGAACATGCCAGATATTTGCTGATAGATATCCAGATAAACAGAAACCGTCACTTAACAGCGTTAAACAAGTGTTGGAAAACTATAAAAATGTTGAAACCGTGAATACAAAAATTAATTAAAGAAAGCCTATTCCTATTATAGTCTAGTCTACACAAGAGCACAACTTATTTTTTCAATAAATGTTGAAAATGTCCACCTTGTACTTTCAAACATTTTTCGCATCTCCGAATAAATCCCTCGTGGGTGGCCGCTATAATTGAAGCTGGAGATAAATTTTCGAACGCGTTCCTTACCCTTGCCATACAGTCCTCTTTCTTTGTTACTGGATTAAAATAAACGATTAGTTTTATCGTTCCCCATATAAAATAGTTTAAGACTGTCAGATCGGGGGAACGAGGAGACCACAGGAAAGGTCCATTGTTGGCAATCCGCTTGTCGTAAAAGTAGCTTGTAAAAAGTTAGTAACTCCAACGGTTCTATGTGGGCGCCATCGTGTTGGTAGAAAATTTGACTATGTTCTGCCAAAGGTAAATTACTTAAATATTCGTTGTCCAACTCTTCAAGAATATTCAGATATCTCTCTCCTACAAAAGTTTATAGACATAATTTTATGGAAAGAAGTGCTTTGATAATATTCATCGATTTATTGATTTAAGAAGAAACAAAATACATCAAAATTCAATTAATTTAATCTGAAGAGTGCTCAATAAAAAAAGAAGGTTTAGTATTTTATGACTTTCTAAAGTACCCTCTATAAATAGCTTGTAAATATCTAACTAAAGATAACTTTCCTATAAAACTTCGGACGATATATTTTTTTAGGTATGATGTGTTACGGTATGTGGACCAGTATTTGTATGAAGTCGTGTAATGTGACCTGTATAAATAATTTAATTTTATTTATTTATGTAATAATATTTACTAAATGATTTATCTAATTTTGAATTGACGCTAAATTGATAAAAAAAATTATTGTGATATTACCTAAATGGATTATTTTTCATTAAAAAAGTCCTTGTGTTTAGGCAATGTATAACTTACTATTCAAATTTTCTTCGTAAAAATTCAGTTTTATTATTCGATCGTTTCTTACTGCACAAAATACATTAAATTGCCAGGATTCTTGAAAGTTCCACGATCTTATTGTATAAGGATTCGAATCACTCCAAAAATGGGAATTGTGGCTATTGAAAAGGCCATTTTTAGTAAATTTTGCTTCATTGGTCCAAATTATATTGTACAAAAATCTAGGGTTATCTTGTACCATTGTTAAAAACTCGCAAATCTGTACTCTTTTTGGCAAATCAGTGTCTTTTAGATGTTGAACCAATGATATTAAAAAAGGTTGGAAGTTATGTTTTAACACAATCATATGCACTGAGTTCCTCGAGATTCCTGATTGTCTTGCCACGTTTCTTAGGGATGTCATTGGATATGTGCAAAATATCCCAGAATTGCAATCTCAACATTTTCATTATCAACAATGAGTTTCCTTTTATTAATTTTTGCCTTGACGTTTCCAAAATTTTTATAGTTTTCCAACATTTGTTTAACGCTGTTCGGTGACGGTTTCTGTTTATCTGGATATCTATCAGCAAATATCTGGCATGTCCTTGTTAAAACTCTGTTAGATTCCCCTTAGATAATAAACAAATTCAAATAATCCTTGTGTGTGTAATTTAATCACCCCGGCATGATTATTAGTTTAATACTTATTATAATTACTATAATAAATAAATAATATTTTAGTAGGTAATTGTCTAAAGACGATAAATATTACGTTTCTATAGTAACCACTTAGTCATTATTAGAATAAAAAATGTTAAATCGTCAATAACTCAAAAACTACAAATTTTTGGATATATACAGGGTGATTCATGAGGAAATGTCAATACTACAGGTACATATTCAGGACCAAAAAATAAACATAAAAGTATATATAAATAAGTGTCCGCAAAGCCTTAGTTCTCGAGATACAGGGTGTTAAAGTTTTTATTTAATTTTTTTATTTTTTAAATAAAATCTATGATAATGTAAATAATGGAGTGAAAATTGATATACGGGGGTTTTTTGGTATGACAAATTCGAATCTAATATTAGTATTGCTCTTGCTTGTAGGGGCCGCCACCTACATGTCTTTCTACTTCTTCGAACAATCACAACTTTTTGGTACAGTCTTGTATTACATTTTTGACCAAAACAAATTATTCCCTTGCCATTTCTACATCAAAAAGGTATACTTGTTAAAAGTGGATACGAGCAACCGTTTTCGAGATATTTGGATATAAAACAGTTTCGGCGCATGTGATTTTTTTTATCAAATTCACATAAAGTATGCATGTATTGTAAAAAAATAGAAGTGTGCCTTGCCTGACAGAACAACTGCTGGTTGGTGTTCTCATCGTTTTTCCTGTTACTTAGCAATAGTAATGTCAGTTAATAATAAGATCAAATTTTGTCACCGTCAATTTCTGTTCATAAATTTTATTATCTGACAATAATCATTTAAGAAACTTTAGATCTAAATACGTCATTATGCCTGTGATATTCTCGCATCGTGAATAAGCAGATATGATATTCGTCTATGGCTTCTGCAATGGGGTCGCAATTCAAGCAGTCGCGGAGTACCAGCGTCGTTTTCCAGATAGAAGAGTGCCAGATAGAAAAAAAATTCAACAAGTTTTCACTACTGCTGGAGAATTTGGGATGTTTCCAAGTGCGAAAATTGTATCTGAAAGGGAATCGGGACCCAACGTTGAAGTAGAAGAGGCTATACTCAATGCCGTCGAAAATGATCCAAGCATAAGCACTAGGCGGATTGCAGATACTTATCAAATTACTCAATCGTCTGCTTGGAGAAATCTTCACATTAATTGTTTATACCCATTTCATTTACAACGGGTTCAACATTTGCAGGAGGGTGATTTTGAGTTGAGAATGCAATTCTGTAACTGGATTAATGAAGATCGAAGGTTGTATAGGTATGTTTTGTTCACTGATAAAGCACAGTTCACGCGTGATGGTATAAATAATCTTCACAATGAACACCGGTGGTCCTATGAAAATCCTCACGCTACAGTAGAACATAATTTCCAACATAAATTTAGTATTAATGTGTGGTGTGGAATGTTAAATGGTCATTTAATTAGTCCATTTATAATCGACGGTTGTCTTACAGGAGAAAAATATTTAAACTTTCTTTTTGATGGAGCGCCTGCACACTACAGTTTACTTGAAAGAGATGTTTTAAACCAAAACTTTCCAAGCCGATGGATTGGTCGGGGAGGTCCGTTTAATTGGCCACCTAGATCGCCAGACCTTAATCCTTTGGATTATTGTCTTTGGGGATGGTTGAAATCACTGGTATATTCCACTAAAGTAAATACAAGAGAAGCATTATTGGATCGGATAACAAACGCAGCACAAACACTAAGAAATGCGCCCGAATGTATCCATAGAGCAACCCGAGCTATACACCATAGAGCTGACCTGTGCTTAAAAGCAAATGGTGGAATTTTTGAAATTTATAAAACGTAACCTAGATTTTATTAAAAACAACTTAATAATAACAATTTTAATAAAAATTAAACACCTTTTGTTTAGTTTATGTCTGAGGCACTGAATACACACCTCAAAAAAATGTGTTAGTCTTTCATTTCAAAGCTTTTGTGCCAAGATGCGTTTAAATTTGGACAAAATAACCAACTTTTAAAATTTTGCGATAAAAAATTACATGCGCCGAAATTGTTTTAAATTCAAATATCTCGAAAACGGTTGCTCGTATCCACTTTTAACAGGTATACCTTTTTGACGTAGACGTAGCAAGGGAATAATTTGTTTTGCTCAAAAATGTAATACAAGACTGTACCAAAAAGTTGTGATTGTTCGAATGAGTAGAAAGACATGTAGGTAGCGCCCCCTACAAGTAAGGGCAATACTAATATTAGATTCGAATTTGTCATACCAAAATAGATTCATAGATTATCATCATAGATTTTATTTAAAAAATAGGAAAATGAAATAAAAACTTTAACACCCTGTATCTCGAGAACTACGGCCTTGCGGACACTTATTTATATAGACTTTTATATTAATTTTTTGGTCCTGAATATATACCTGAAGTATTGACATTTCCTCATGAATCACCCTGTATATATATATATATATATATATATATATATATATATATATATATATATATATATATATATATATATATATATATATATATATATATATATATATATATATATATATATATATATATATATATATATATATATATATATATATATATATATATATATATATATATATATATATATATATATATATATATATATATATATATATATATATATATATTAGTTTACCACAAGGTAATTTCTTTTTTTTTTAGTCTTCGTAATACAGACTTACCAGTAAAAGTTGGTAAAACCATACAATGTTCACTGGGTGGCAAGCAGCGTCTTATCAATATACAAGTCTCCGCAGAAATTCAAACTGCTACTTTCAGAAAGGACGGAAACAACATCTTATATATGATACCTTCAGATTTTGCCATCCTGGAAAATGGTAACAATTATTTAAAAAATTAATCTTGTTTTGGATTATCCATAGGTACTTCTGTGGTGCGAGAAAAAGCAATTCATTTTAGAATGAATTTTAATGTGCCTTTATACACGATTTCAGAAAAAAAAAGTTAAATATACGTTATTTTTTGCGAAACAATGTATCCAAAGAGTGTTACTATTTAACGTTAACAGATAAGTACTTACGTAGTTTTTGAACCTCTTTATGTAAAAAAGGTGCAATTTTCATCGTGCCTTTCCAAAAGATGGCTTTTTAGTACTCTTATAAAGAGTAGGATTTATAGTATTTTTATGTACTTTAGTACTTTTACAAACGCTTTTTATACACGTAGGCATTTGTATATGTTTTTGTTTTAAATCTTTGCCGATTAAAACTGGTAGATTCTACCTTTTTCATTTTGGTTTAGGGTAAGGTAAGACCATCGTTGTAAAATAAAAAGTGTGCTGTATATTTTACATCTAAAATAGCAATAACATAACAACTATTTATATGGTGTGAATATTGCTCCTCTTTGGTGCGTTTATTGCAGGTTAATTTTGTTTAAATGTATTACCTGTTTATTTTAATTTCAGAGAACAGGCTTTATGTATGTGATAAAAAATAATTTTTAGATTCTTAGATAGTAATAGATAATGTAGATAACATTTCGAAAATATGCACCATTTATGTTTAATACAAGTTTACATTTGATCAGGAGTATTCAATGCTATTTATATACAGTGTCAGATTAGAGCATTGGAATATGAAGTGCTCGGCTGTGCCTTCAGAATACATAGTAAAAATCCATTGTTTTTCATTTTAAAAAAATACATGTTTATTTAACATTATTCAACGCAGAGGCTAATAAATAAGAGATTTTTTGGTGCCAAAAATAGTAACCGGAAATCTAGGCCGCCATGACACTCAAGATAGTCCATAGTAATATTCCATTATGTTTTCCATTTGTAACTATCATTTGGATTATATTTGTTATAAACCATTTAATCGCGTATGGTTTCAGACCAAACATGTCAACTGAGCTTGCTATTTTCAATGCCATCAGAACTATTATCGAACAGACGGATGTGAACAACGAAGTTGCTGGACTGTATTTCGATCTCTCAAAGGCATTTGACACTATCGAACACCAACTCTTGATAGAAAAGCTTCACAGTTATGGGGTGAGGAGTACCTTGTCAGAAAGACTTCAGTATGTGTGTATTCCAGTGACAGTGGAAATCAACACTGCTCCGAGGAAATTGATATTGATTTATTCTTGGTCCCATCTTGTTTCTGCTGTATGCGAACACTTTGTCTGACGGACACATCCCCGTAGTCTGTCGGTATGCAGACGATACCTCAGTAATATTGTCAGGTAAGCAGTTGGGTGATCTGTCCACAGTATGTCCGAGGCCAAGTTCCTAATGCTGATAAAATTGGATTTCTCAGATTTACAAAAACAACTAACAATTCTGAATTACAATATGTAAGATCTAATCAAAAATCGATACTAGCTTTTGGCAGTATAAAGTTTCTGGAGTTGTATCTTGACCCTACTCTTAACTGGGGCCATCATACCAATGTGCTTCTCTCGAGGCTGAGTAGTGCTTGTGCACTTGGGGATTGTCTTCTGGGCAAGGAAGGCTTTAAAGCCCAGAATCCAGCCCAGCGCTGTATCTTAAATTAAGCCCAAGAACATCCTGTAGGCAGGATTTTTTTGATCTACAGATTTTGACTGTCCCATCATTGCATGTTTTGTAACTCGTAATGTTTGTGAAAAAGCATTTGGAGTTATTTGAGGTCAATTTTCAGCGGTATGCTGAGGGTATGTCGCTCACCACCAGAGATAGATGATCTTAGAATTCCGAAACATTATTCTACCTTCTATGAGAAAGCATATCGTAAGATTCCATCATCAACTTGAGTAATGAATAATTGTCTTAAATTCAAAAAAGCAGTGTCCGAGTTTATGCTAGAGAAATGTTTGTATTTTTTAATGCACTTTTTTTCAGTGTGCCTGGTTCGTCGAGGATGATTCGATTTGAATTTTGCAAAGTCATATCGAAAGTAGAGGTCATCATACTACAAACCGTATATTCACCATTTCGCGCCAAAATGCTTGCGGAGCGTCTCTATTATCCCTGGGCTGCCTCGTTTCCTAGCCGTACTACTCGGCTACTTTCACGTTGTTTTTGATCATCTTTGGAAGCATTTTTCTCGTATTTCACATCATTTTAATGCGAAATGAGAATATACATTTTGTAGTATGATATTTTCTACTTTCTATGTAATTTTGCAGAATTCAAATCGGATCATCCAAGCACGCTGAAAGACGCTGCAGTAAAAAAATCAAATCGGGATTGTGCAAAAACTAATAAACCCACAGCGCTTAGATTTGGTATGCATAAAGTACATATCAATAACTATTATTTCGCAAAGGGCCCTCGCTATAACTTGTGCAATAAGGGAGGAGATCTACATTTTCTAGGAAAAGAAAAGTCGTGTAACCATATCATATTGTTTGTCATTTTAATCTCTACAATTCACCTGCTTAAACCATTAAGATTGTTTCACTAATTTCGATTTTATAAGCCAAAAACGAAAGGAAACGCGTTTCTTTGCATTAAATTGTTTATAACAAATAAACAAATGATAGTTGCGAGTGGAAAATATAATGGAATATTACTTGGAACTATCTTACTCTTTTTGGCAATAAATCACCGGTTTTTTGCTTTATTGATTGGCTTGTGTTTACATTGATCCTTAATTCTGCAATCGTTTGACTTAAGAACTGGAGGAAAGCGAAAACGTTTTTTTTTTCGTGCTATCACGTTAATTGCTGAAAAAAAACCAATCAATAAGAGAATAAATAAAACGAAAATGCATGTTTTAAAAACGTTGATATATTTTTTCGGTTTTTTTATTGTATATAAATTAAGGCATAAAATGCTATTACATACCTATGTCCAAAATATCTTCTGAATATTTAGGTCGTGTTACAGATTCAGTATTCGAATCCTTTTATTGATTAGTGTGGAGACAATATTTCAGATCCCTCTGTGCCAGTGACTATAAATACATACCGTCAAATGCCCTAATTTCGGACAATTTTCCAATGCCAGTGTACCAAAATCCATGATTTACTAGCAAATATTAATTGAAGAAGTAGAGTGGAAAAAAAAATAAAAACTGAGTGTCCGAAATTAGGGTACTGGTACTCTAAATTCGGACACCCAATTTTCTTACGCAAAATCAATAATTTTTATTATTTCGGACAGTTAGGACACCGAAATCTAACTTCGGAGAGAAAATTTAAGTCAATTACTTGAAAAATGTATTGATCATATTTAGGATACACAAGAGTTTATATTTAAAATATTTTTTAAATATAAAATTTTTTCGAATTTTCAGGAAAACAAGTGTACAACATTTATTACAAATAATTCACAAGAGATAGGTAGCAAAACCTTAGATTAATTAAAACAATATTTTAAAAAACAAACTTCACAAAAGTAAGAAACATTCACATTATAGGAAGACACCTTATAAAAATCTAACAAAACGAGAATTTTGGCGGAATATTCTGTCCACAAAATTATGTTTGTCTCTCTTCACTTCTGGTTTTGTTAAGATACAAAAAATATCGTCAAAATTAATAATGTTCTTGCTCTGTACAAATGGAAAGACATAGTCATTCCCCTTTTTCCTTAGACAATAAACAATGTACCATCTTGCAGAAATTCTGGCAATAAAATGCGTCTGAACTTTATGTTTGTTTCCCTTGTATAAAAATAATAATGTATTTTCCAACACTAATATTATGTGGAGTTTGCAAATTGGCTTAGTTTTTCAGTTCTCGTAGTGAAATATCATTTTCGGATTTGTCTTGAAGCTGTTCGCGAAGAAGCTCATTCCTCCCGTTGCGTCATTTGCAGTGATTGATTTCATAGGTTCAACGTTTAATCTTTTTGCCTCAAGCTCTAAACCGGACATATATTTTCGCACCTCAACGCACTATTACTTTCTGTTGGCCTGGATCGTCAGTCATATTTGTCTCGTCGTAATTTACTAAATTAATCATTGGTACCTTCTGTAAGCTTTCGTCCAAATTGGTGAAATAATTTTCAATAATTTCTGGTGAAACCGCAGGCGGTTAATATTTTGAAGTTGAATAGATAATGTGTTTTTATGACGGAACAAAAATTTCTTAAGCCATTTTGGGCCTGGATAATTGTTTTGGAATATTTTCTCTATAGCACCTTTGCGGTCTAGGAAGCCTTTGACAATTTTTCTTAGATTTTGGTTGGTCATGGGGTACCCCCAGTTAGCTGCAGTCAGAATTTCACGCACCAAATAATCTTCATCTGTTTTGTTCAAAATTGTTAGCCTGCTATTATGAGAAGTGTGCACTCCTCTATATTTGGGCATATTACATTTTCCTACCGCATCTCAAACAGATAATCTCCCATTAGTTACATCGCGGCTTCTAAAGACTCTTCATCATAGAGGGCATATTTTGCCCTTTGTTTTTACGTTTTTGGACGTTTTCGGCGTCCTATGGTTTAATCTGAAACAATACATAATTAATACTACCTCTCAAATTTGGTCCTACATTATAAAATTAGGAATTTAATTTTGCTGTTGAAGTATAGAGGTCACCACCTACCTTTAGAAACATATTAGAGATGTCCGAAATTAGGGCATTTGACAATTGACGGTAACATATTTAAACTGGTACTTCTCACACGGCATATTAACTAATTAAAAAAACAACAGCACGAGCATACGAAGTTCAAAAGAAAGACGTGTAAGTCATTATTCGCTTGAAGCCTCTTAAATGCGTAATCTACTACTATGTCTATATATTTTCCTCCTTCCTCCAATTTATTTTACTTGTTTATTTAAAAAAATCTATCAACTTATTCTTGGAAATATTCTTAAAAAAAAGCATTTATATTCGAGAAAGTTTTTACAATATCAAGATGTTTTCGCACTAGAAATGAC
>JAUTXW010004529.1:0-81921 GCA_030620095.1 Kuschelorhynchus macadamiae | reverse complement strand
ACAGTTATAGGGGAAATATCTACAATATCTCAAGAAAGACTTAGTATACAATATCTCAAGAAAGACTTAGTATACAAAATTTAGGTAAGTCGTAAAAAAATTCTACCCCTTCCACATATAAAAAAAATTCTGGGAAAAAAATTATTGCGATATTTTCTTGCTTCATGCCTGCTTTCAACCTGTAAATATTTTGGTAAAGTTCAATATGGGGGCACAAAATGGTGGCCTAGTGATATGTTAAAAAATTATTACTAAAAACTAGTTAAATGAAATCTTATTCAATTGGCTTCTAAATTTGCAGAAAAATTGGTACGTATTGAACATGACTGAATAAAAAAATCAGTGTAAAAACTACTTATTTGATATATTTTAAATTGTACCCAAAAATAAAATGTAGCATAGGTAGAAACTGGTAAAATGTTGGTACGAATCCAATATGGTGGAACAAAATAGCGCCCAATAAAAATGTCGACAGTACAGTATATTTATCACTAAATGACTATGTGCGGGATAAAAAAATTGGGTAAACTTTACTATGCCTAATAAAAGGAAAAATTCATAATGAGAGAAGTTCCGAGTACAGGAAATTTACTGATTTTTTAATTTCGCCTTTCCTGCTAGCCATGCACTAAAGACTTCCGACGTCCCTGGGTATATTCAGATAATTTGTTCAGAACGTTCTTCGACTTTCATTTGTTGAAAATTAATTTAAAACACTATTTGAAAAGAAATAAAGTTACATCGACTTCATTTCCGAAAATAAATTTAAATTTTACCCATTTAAAACATAAACTGGCGACGAAATATTTTCTTTCCCTTAAACAACCGCCCGATGGTCACTCGGCTCGTATTTCATTTTGAATTTATTTTCGCAAAGTCCGCAATAAAAATGGATGTTTTGTTTATTTTGTGTCTCCTGTATAACAGAAAATTGGTAGGAAAAAGTTTAGATAAGCAAAATTGAAATTAAATATTAAAACATCTCAAGCGCACTGAAATATTAAGTCCCTCCGACTGTCGTCAGCCCTATTTTTTGACAAAGTCGTCTCTTTTATTCCAGAATATTAAGAAAGGCTTAGTCAATGAAAATGAAAAAGGAATTTGTCAAGAGATTTTGCAGATTTCTTCTGAAAGAAAAAACCCTTGAGGTTTCTTAAAATATTAATTAAGTGACTTTATGGTATTTGTTTGCTGTAGTGGAATAACTTACAGCGTTTTAACTTCTGATATTCTAATCACTGCCTGAGCAATGTTCGAACAAGCTAAGAATATGAAAATTTAACTAAAGAAAAATTTAAAACGATTGTTTACTTTGGAAAGTCTTTGTGTACATCAGTTTTGTTTTTGCTGAATACATATTAGACTAAACGTTTCGAGAGAATATTTAAATATCAAGAGATTTTTCAGATTTCTTCCGAAAGAAAAAAATATGAAGTAAGTGACCTTATGATCTTTGTAGTTAATAAAATCATTTTTATTATTAATAATATACAGCCATTTTAAAGTCTGATATTTAATCACTGCTGCGGCAATGTTGGGACTAGTAAAAATATAAAAATTTAACTAGCGGCAATTTCAAAACGTTTGTTTATTTTGGAAAGTTTTTTTTAGATGAAATTAGTCTAAATGTTTATAGAGGAAAAATGGAAAGTTGTATACCTGACGAAAAAGTAATAAATTCGGAAATCATGGTTCGAGACATCTCGAGCAATCTTCATTTTTTCAGATCTGTTGGCCATAGTGCCATTTCATACGGACCGCATGGTCAGTACTGACCTTCAGGACGTACGTCATAGAATCGCATTCTTAAATGAACAGTTTCATATGGAGCGCGTATGAACAGCTCGTACGTTTAGTTACCTCAAGCTTACTTCGAGCCCGTGCGTCGATGGATCCTCAGCGTACTCAAAGATAAGGTGCATATATGAGTTATTTCACATGTGCGATGATGACAGGTTGCGTACGAAATCCCATGTTGTCATTTTGGCATCCCAGAAATTATAGGTAAAGCAATATAAACTAGGGCTACCCCGTTGAACATTCTAAAATTGAGGTGAAATTGCCACAGAAAAGAAAATATTCATATGGGATTCTTCCAGAGAAGACACAACATGACAGCTGCTAAAGATTTTAGTAACTTAACAGAGCAGAAACTGATATATTACGTAATCGTAAAAATGTTTATACAAATTCAAGTATAAAAATACAGCGTTTAAGATTTTATTGATATTCAAAAATAATCTCTAAGATGAAAATTCTTTTAAATTATAATATAATGTGTAGATTTTTGTACTTTTTTTTCTTCTTTGCTTTTTAATCAACCACAAAAACAATCCTTTCCCAATTCGATCCGCTACGGTAAAAATCTTATGTCTAACTGTTCGCGAAATAAAAATTTTTATCCGAAATATTGTAATCGTAAAAAAAACACCCTCCAAGATTTTTTCAGATCTCTACGTTTCAGGGTCCCTAGATGCCCAAAAACATCCTTTCCCAATTCGGTCGGTCTGTCTGACTGTTCGCGAAATAGCTACAAAACTACTTATCCGATTGACTTCAAAACATTTTGGTAAAAATCCAACGTGGCAAAACAAAAAGGCGACCTAATGGAATGTTAAAAAAAATATTACTAAAAAACTACTTTTCCAATTTATATCAAATTCTCAAAATTTCAAAATCAAGTATTATGCAGGAATCAACTGGTAATTTGATTTGAATCCAAGACGGTGTAACAAAATGGCGGCTTAATAAAATATTTAAAAATTCAACTAGAAAAAACTATTTAATATACTGATTTCAAATCGTGTGCCATAACTAAATGTGGTATAAAGATAAACTAGTAAAATTGTGGTACTAATGCAAAATGACCGAACAAAACGGCTGCCAAATAAATTGTGTGTAATCGTAAAAAAAATCTACCTTTCAGGTTTTACATATCTTCACGATTTTAGCGCCACCCTAGGTGTCAAAAATATGTTTTATCAATTCCGTAGATGCGCCTGTGCGTTTATCTGTCTGTCTGTAGGACTTTCAAATTTACTCAAAAATTAAAGGTCATAGCGGTATGACCTAGTAATATTTTGGTAAAAATCCAATATGCGGGAATAAGATGGCGGCCTAGTGAAAGGTTAAAAAATATTATTAAAAAAGCTAATTATCCAATTTACCTCAAATTTTTCATAAAAATCAATTGTTACAGAGGAATGAACTAGTAACATTTTGGTATGAATATAAGACTGCAAAACAAAATGGCGGCCTGATAGAATATTTAAAAAATCAACCTGAAAAACTAATTATTAGATTAATTTCAAATTTTGTGCAAGCATTAAGTGTGATATAGAGATACACTGATAATGTTGTGGTACGAATTCAAGATAAAGGAACAAAATGGCGGCCAAATAAAATTTTTAAAAAATCAGTGTAAAAAAATCTTATTCAATTGACTTTAAAATTTGCAGAAAAATTAAATGTGGTTCAGAGATAACTTGGTACGAATTAAACATGACGTAACAAAATGGCGGTGTGTATCAATGTAAAAACTACTTATTAAATTTATTTTAAATTATGCTCAAAAATAAAATATGGCATACATAGAAACTGGTAAAAAGTAGGAATCCAATACGATTAAACTAAATGGCGCCCAATAAAAATGAAAAGACAGTATATAAGTGCTACTAAATGATTATATACTGAACTAAATTGGGTCACGCCACACTTCACTATTCCTAATAATATATATAGCCTTTAGAAAAGGATGGAATGATCTAGAAAATTCTAGAATAATTCAAATAGTACAGGGTGAGATGAATTAAGCCTAACAGAACATTCGAGAACGATTTTTGACACTAACTTAGTCGTTACAAGGATAAAAATTAAGGTAAGTCTCTTCAATAAAATAACAAACAATAAACAAATTCATCTAAATCTCAACAAATCTATGACCAGGGCTAAATTCGTAACATTACCCCCTTCCCAGAGTTGATCGTCCCGATCAAACATCTTCGGTATCTTGGTAACGGGCTAATCGATGGAGATGCACCACTTTCATTTTTGCTTGAGGGCTTTTCTGAATCTGGTATACCAAGTCATTCAGTCGGGTCACCACACGGTACGGGCCTTCCCATGACTTCTGCAACTTCGGCGAGCGTCCCTTAGTTCTTTTTGGATTGTATAATCAAACTTTTTCACCGACTGTAAATCCAGTGTGATTGGCTCGTAGATCATAACGTGACTTTATTCTATTGCTTTCTATCTGTAATTTATGGCGGACTTCTTCATGGATTTCTCTGAGGTGTTTACTAACCTGGTTGGCATAATCCGTAGTAGTTATCTTATAATTCGGAGGTCGTCCAGTCAAGAGGTCGACTGGAAGCTGTAGATCAGATCCAAATATTACACTGGCAGTGTTTTTCCAGTGGATTCATGAACTGCAGAGCGATAGGCCAGTAAAAATGGATGAATACATTTATCCCAGTCACTTTGTTGTTCATTAACTTGGATTTTCAGGTAGTTCTCCAAAGTTCAATTGAGACAAAGACAATGAGTTTCAAGAGTCTTCATAACACCAAAATGTCATCCGCCTACACCGTTGTGTACGGCTTGCAACACTTCAGGAATTCTCTTTGAGGGCAAAATAGTTTGGTATTTGTTATTTTTGCCATCAGAACTTTCCCAGATTCTTTTTAACAGGCCGTCTTTTATCACCAAAGAGTCCCATAAAGCCCAGTATCCTTTAAATTTCTGGGATTTGGCTGCAATTTCTTGGTAACAAGGTCTAGGTGAATTTTCTAATTTCAGTTTAATTATAGGGCCAATATCTGGGTCTACTTGCTGATCTTTGGATAACATTTTAGAGTCCCACTCTGGAGAGCTTTGAAGTGCTGTTCTTCGGCAATGAAAATCGTCAGGATCTTCTCTTTCCTCGTGTCTGTTGCAATGTTTACAACTTTCTGGGCATGGTCTTCTTGATAAAGCATCAGCATTTTTATGATTTAACCCTTTGCGATGTTCAACTTTACAGTCATATTCCTGTAGGCGCTGCAACCACCTGGCTATTTGTCCTTCGGGATTCTTAAATTGTAGCAACCATTTGAGTGATGCATGATCCGCCCTTAAAAGGAATTTTTGCCCATACAAGTACTTATGAAAGTGCTCCAATGTTTTAACAATAGCCAGTAATTCTTTCCTTGTCACACAGTAGTTGCGTTCAGGTTTAGAAAGAACCTTGCTGAAATACGCTATTACTTTTTCTTCGCCATTTTGTACTTGTGACAAAATACCACCAATAGCGGCATTGCTAGCATCAGTGTCTACAATAAACATCTGGGATGGCTCAGGATATGACAACACTGGAGGATTACACAAGGCTTGCTGAAGCTGAATGCTTCTCCACATTCTTGGGTCCATACATAGCTGTGACTGCTTTCAGTAAGTCGATGTAATGGTCTAGCGATATTAGCAAAATCTTTTATGAATCGTCTGTAGTACGTACAAAGTCCCAGAAAACTCCTTAGTTCATGTCTGTCCTTTGGTATTGGCCAATTTTGAATGGTTTCAGTCTTCTCAGGATCGGTTTTTACACCATGTTCGGTAATTACATGGCCTAGATATTTCACTTCTTTTTGAAAAAACTGGCACTTTTTGGGACTGAGTTTTAAGCCAGCCATTCTCAGTTTCTGGAAAACAGCTTCAATATTCTTTAAATGACCTTCAAATGTTTTCCCAAGAATAATGATGTCATCTAAATATACTAGGCATGTTTCCCATGTCATTCCATGTAATGTCAGTTCCATTAAACGTTCAAAACTTGCTGGGGCGTTGCATAATCCAAAAGGCATAACTTTAAAGTCGGAAGTCGACGCAGAATCTCGTGGAGCCATCTTTCTTCTTAACTAAGACTACTGGTGACGACCATGAACTTTGAGATGGTTCTATAATGTCTTGTTTTTCCATATCCTTAAGCATCTGATTAACTTCATGTCGCTTTGCCAAAGGTATTCGTCTTGGAGGCTGTTTTATCGGCGCTGCATCACCAGTATTAATTCGATGTTGAACTATGTTAGTTTTTCCTAAGTCGCTGTCATACAGAGAGAAAACATTTTGATTTCTTCTCAAAAGTTCTTCCAACTTGGTCATCTGAACCTTATTCAGTAAATGTGGCGATTTCACCAGGTCTTGGAGTACCTTAGGTAAAGTAGTTCCAGGTTCTGTATATACAGGTAAATATTGTATTAGCAGGTTGACAGGTTCCGATCTTGTCACCTTTTTTTACTTGCTGGGGATGACCTTTTAGATTCATCATTTTGACAAACATCATGTTGCCTCTACAATGAGTTAAGGTTCTTGCTGGTAAAATTCCCTTCGCATGTAGTGGACAGTCTTGAACTGGTTCGAATAAAATTACTTCTTCCTCAAAATCATCAAACGTCGCTTTTACTACACATTCCGAACAGGCAGGTAAGGTAGTATCTTCTAGCAAAACCACTTCTCGCATAGTGGAATTATTTCTTTGTGGCAGGTTCATAACGATTTCTTCATTTTTTGTACGGAGGACTCGTTGATGTATGTCAAGAATAAACTTATTTTGGTTCATAACATCAAGACCAAGTATGACATCATCCATTATATCTGCGACGAAAATAGCGTGTATGAAGGTAGTGTTCCCCAGGGTTATTTCAGCCTCATGAATGCCTTTCACAGGTATAAGTTCACCGTTGGCGGTTTCCAAGACATATTTTTTTATGGATTTTCTATCCTGCAAGGCGCTATAATGTCTGGCCTCACGATGGTGTGTGTTGAACCGGTATCCAGTACCATTTCACAGTCCCGACCGCATATCTTCCCCGGTACTACCAAGCTAGAGCCATTATTCTGCAGCCGGGATACTTTGATTTTTGTTGTTATCGATGGGGCTTGGTAGCACCTAGCCAGCTTTCGCCCCTTAAAACTGGCTAATGCGAGTTTTCCTGAATATCTTCAGGAATCCCATTGCTGGTACATCGGCTTTGCACATGTCCCTCTTTACCACATTTCCAACAACGGATGCCTTTTCTTTGTCGGAAAGTTAAAGATTTATTTTCGTCTTTCTGATGTTTAAGAAGAATCTCTTGCAGTTCTTTTAAAAGGTTCGAAGCATTTTCATTTGTAGTCCGGTATTCTGGAGAGTACTGTAGTCTACGCAGTGTCCCTTGACCCCTGGATGTTTGTTTAGCTGTTTCGAACTGAAGGGCATATGCCAGAGCTTCTGAAATCTTCTTTATTCTAGCCATTCTTAAAGCTTGGTTGGTATCAGGATCACGAAGGCCTTCGATAAAACTGCTTACTGCCAACTCTTGCTTGATCTCTTCAGGGTAGGATGGATAAGTCAAGTTAATTAGTCGCACGATATCGGTTTCATACTCTTGAAGACTTTCGTTATATTTTTGTCTTCGACATTGAAGTTGTGCTTTATAAACCTCCTGTAGATGTGCTTCTCCATAACGCATTTCTAGATGGCTTACTAATGTCCCAAAGTCATTTTGTTTATCTTCGGGTATGTTCCTTAACACCTCCATTGCTTCGCCACGCAAGGAACAAACCAGCGCTCGTGCCTTTTCGGTGGAATCCCAACTATTTCCTGTTGCGGCAGCTTCAAATTGTTTCAGGTAAGTAACCCACGGCACTTTACCATCGAACGTAGGTGGCTTTATCACATGCGATAAAGAGACAACGCCGGATTTGAACTCACTGTGCTGTCCAAATTTCTGCATCTGGGATCGTAAACTTTGGACTTCTTGCTGCAATTGAATATGAACCTCCTGAACTTGCGTTTGCACTTTCTTCTCCATTTGTCCCATTTCCTCTTTTACATCTTCTTTGGTTAGCGTCAGTTCAAGCAACGTTTTTCTAGTGATTTCTTCATGCTTCTTTTCCATTTCTTGCATTTTTTGTTTTACGTCTTCTTGGTGCCTCCTCATACCTTCAAGTTCATTTTTTATGTCTTCTTGGTTCTTCCTCATGTCATCTGTAAGTTCTTGCTTTAGTTCTTCTTGGTTCCTCTTCATATCTTCCTTAATTTCTTGCTTCATGTCTTCTTGATTTTTCTTCAAGTCTTCTTGGCCCCTCTTCATGTCTTCTTGGCCTCTCTTCATGTCTTCTTGGGTTTTCTTTATTTCTTGTTTTACATCTTCTTGGTTTTTCTGAATGTCATTATGCATTGCAATAATCAAGTTCATTAAAGAATCCAAATTTGCTGCCATGATTATTGCTACTAATAGAAACTATTTCTTACTTCTTTAGCTTCAACTGGATCCTAATCCCGCTTCCGACACCAAATGTTCCGGATTCGCCGGTACACAAACACGTAGAATCTGAATGCACTCCTTTTATTCAAAACACAGGTTACAGGTATCAAAGGTAGAGACTGGTTATACTTAACAATCGTAACTAAGGTAACTTTAAACTTGTCAATGTCAGGTTTTTAACACTTCGAAATCTCAATTATAACTGAATCCAAATGAGGCCTTGCGGCGCCCTTATATAGCCTTTAGAAAAGGATGGAATGATCTAGAAAATTCTAGAATAATCCAAATAGTACAGGGTGAGATGAATTAAGCCTAACAGAACATTCGAGAACGATTTTTGACACTAACATATTCGTTACATGGATAAAAATTAAGGTAAGTCTCTTCAATAAAATAACAAACAATAAACAAATTCATCTAAATCTCAACAAATCTATGACCAGGGCTAAATTCGTAACAATATATTATATTTTTTTTTGTTTAGAAATAAGCTTTTGTAACCATTTGACTTCCATTTTGATTATAGTGGCTTTTATCTTCTGGCAAAATGACACATTTTTCCGGACTGAGTAATCTAATGGATTTAATATGGTCCTGAAACAACGAACTTAGCAACGTTTGGGCTTTTTGGGAATATTTTTTAACAAAATTTGAACAATGTTTGCCTCAATTGATGCCAGAAGACGTTATTCAGATCGAAACCAATAATTACGAGACGACGTGGAATCAGCCTCGGCTGATGCCTCGTCTGATAATATTCACGGCTAGTCCCATAATGATCGTTATTTCAATTCTTATAACATAAATAACTATTTTTTCTACGTTTGATTTTATCAAAATAAATATTTGAAACATAAAAAAACCAAATTCTGTCAATTTTTATTTTTTTTTAATTAAGAAAATCTTCTCTTATATAAAAATATTTTTAAAACAGTTTTGAACAGAATAAAAACAACTTTCAACTAAAAAGTAAAACACTCAATTTAGGCGGTTTGCACAATAACAACAAACGATTCAATTTTCTAATTGAATTGCAGTTTTTTACCGTAGACTAAAATTTGGTGTTCTAAATCCTTAGAACGTGTTGTGTGTCTGCCCTCAAAACCATCAAAATAATAAATCTGCTGCCGTGTGTCAAGTTATATCCTATAAATAAATGTAATGGGGTAAACCTATTCTTGAATGATATTATATTTATGACCGGAGATTATCAAACCCTCCCCTTGGCAATTCCACACAATGCCCATTTAATTCGCTCCCAATCACCCTGTACACATTTGCTTACCGCGCGGAACGTGATGGGGCAATTGTCAATCAATTGTTCCGAACTCTTTGCTCTGCACATACTCCCTTTGTTAAATCGACAACAGTTGTTCATTCTCATCATTAGCCAAGTGGAGTTGAAAAATCCTTTTTCACTGAGAGCTTTCCTTTTGCGGTTTGAAGAGGACGACGCCGCCGTTAAAAGGAAAGTTCAATTATTGCCGTTAAATTTATTTTTCTATAATTAAATTTACGGCAAATTTGACAATGAGCTACATCTCGGTAAAGTTCCATTCGGAAAGGAGGCTTGCAATTAAATATTTTAAGGGTACAGATTTTCTGCGAGTTGAATATAATTAAATTTCTTTGACGTTTGGCCAGTCGTAGCAGGTTTTCTGAGAAAAAAATGGTTTTTTTTGTTATACTTTTTGGCAATAATCTTCAAATTTTGACTGCAATAGTTCAACTTTACTAAAAACCAAAAATTTCTTTAACTACTCATTAACGGTCCTTTCAAGGCTTACCATAATGAAAACTATGTGTTCTGCCATACATAATACTTCCTTGTACATGTAGTTCAATGATTTTCAGATACGCAAAAGTATTCTCAAGATATGATTCAATTAATTTTTGATTTAAATCGACTTGCATATTATCAAGATTCATTTTCAGGGTTTGAATATGAAATAAAATTTATTTTATTTAATAATAAAATTATATAAATTATAATTCCCTTTTTTATTTAAAAATAAGCTTTTGTAACCATTTGACTTCCCTTTTGATTATAATGGATTTGTCTTCTGGCATGTCATAATGACATCATTTTGATCGTCATTTTTAGTGTTAAAGTGACACATTTTTTTGGACTGAGTACTCAAAAAAATTTATTATAGTACTAGGACCGTAATGGATTCATTATAGTCCTAGAAACCAGGATTTATTATGCTACTGGAACAACGAACTTAACAACGGAAAAAACGGCTGCCTTTTGGGAATATTTTTTAACACAATTTGAACATTGTATGACTAAACTGACGCCAGAAGTGGAGAAAATTCCATTTTCACTTTTTGAGAACTTTTCTTTTGCGGTTTGAAGAGTACGACCCCGCCGTTAAAAGGAAATTTTTCATAGATGAATCTAGTTTGGTTTGAATTTTAAGAAAAATGTCGAAATTAGTTATCTTATAAAAACCCGCATTTTAGGAATTAACGGCAATAATTCTAGTACGTATTTTTTTAACATTAGTACAACCGTACACATACTGTTGTAATTTAAGCTGATTTTATATCAAAGCTTTATACTTTTTTCGTTTAAGAATACCCTATTTACCATTTGCAACCCAATAAAATGGTAAACGTAAAAACTTAGTAACTTTCCTCCTACTGTATTTTAAATTATGAAATAAAAAAATAGCAAGTTACAAATATCTTTCCCTGAACAAATTAGAAATGTTGGGTGACACAATCGCACACATCGAAAAATTGATTTTTGAAATTTACGAAATGTGCTCTTAAAAAGGTTCGCCACCACTGTCCTGCCTGTACATACAATCACATTAAAATGGTAGCTACAGCTTTTAGTGCAAGAAGATAATTTTTTAGAGGCACTTTTCCCGAGTCACTTGTTAAAAATGAAGTGTTTGCGGACCCATGTACCCGTAGACATGGAAAAAAATGTACGAAAGAAACTGAGATTTTTAAGAAATTTATTTTTGAGAAAACAATTGAAAATAAGAAAGATATATGATAAAAATTTTTTTTAATATTTTAAATGTAATAACCTATAGTTTACTAACTTTTTAAAATCTATGGAAAAAACTAAGTAAATCGTATATAATCTTAATATAACATATGTAATAAATCCAATTTTTGCTGACTTCAAACACCCGAGATAAAAAAACCGTTACCTAATAGAAACAAATGAAGAAAGAAAAATTATTTTAATAAATAAATTTGAAATATTTATCAAAATCCATTATATTCTTAATTATTCCTTAACATATTTTTTCTTGTAATCTGTAGAGAGATTATCAAATAGTCAGATAAGAACATGGTCTTATGTTTGAAGTAAAAGAAATTGGATATTATACTTTAACTATCTCTTTCATTATATTTTAACATAGCAGGTTTTATAAAAAATTTGCTTAGTTTTCCCATATAATCCAAAAATTTTGTAAATTATAGATTATTACATTTAAAATAAGAAAAATTTTGATGGTTTTATCATACTCTTCTTTTTTAATTTCAAGTTCAATTGTTTTTTCGAAAATAAATTTTACTTCTTCATAAAAATCTCAAGTATATTTAACACTTTTTATGTCTCATAACAAAGGAGATACTAAGCATTTTCAGTGTCAAAAAATATGGTCAATACAAAAAATAAAACAATTTCTGCATTTTCCGACATTTATAACAAAACTTAAAATTATTATTTTTACTTTCTAGAGAACTGTTACATCTCCGCAGAGAAATCCTATATAAAGAAAAAAAAATTGTTTTATATGCAAAAAGAAATGATCTCTTTTACCGTTTTTACTTCCATCGTAGGAGGGAAGTATTGTAATCGTGAAAAAATCACCTTTCGAGATTTCTGCAGATCTTTGCGTTTTCAGCTCCGTGGACCCCGAAGAACAGGTTCTCGCATTTCCGTCAGTCTGTCGGTCTGTCTGTCCGCGGTATAGCTCAAAAACTACTTATTCCATTGGTCAAAAATCATTGGTGATGAAATGGTTTTACATTTTGTAAAAATTCAATATGGCGGAACAAAATAGCGGCGTCACATTATTAAGAAACTACATCGAATGGACTTCAAAATTTGCGCAAAAATAATGTGTGATATAGGCATAAATTGTTAAACTTTTTGTGCAATCCATCATGGAGAAA
Source organism: Kuschelorhynchus macadamiae (assembly GCA_030620095.1). Lineage (NCBI taxonomy): Eukaryota > Metazoa > Arthropoda > Insecta > Coleoptera > Curculionidae > Kuschelorhynchus > Kuschelorhynchus macadamiae. The sequence goes on along the minus strand of JAUTXW010004529.1, from coordinate 69,493 downwards.
CAAAATGGCGACCCCCTAATGAAATGTTAAAAATTCGGTACTACAACTACGTATCCAACTGACTTGAAATTTTGCACAAAAATTAAGTACTAAACAAGGACGGGTAGGTAAATTTTTAGTGCAAATCGTGTTGGCAAAACAAAATGACGGCCTGATCAAATGTTTTAATATCCCATTTCCTAGAACAAAACCTTCGTTTTATGGAGGAAAATAATAATATAATAACATATAACATAATTTATTTTTTGTAGACTACGTAAATAATATTACGACATAAATAAGAGTAATAATAACAATTAGTTACGGAAATAAAAAATATTTTTGGTATTAAGGGCTGTTTTATTTCTCTAGAGCTACCTTGTGTAGTGCAAAAATTGCCTGTTACATTGTTCTTGCTTAAAGACAACCGCTTTAAGATGAAATAATATTAGATAATATGTAGAGGTTTTATATTTCTGCCTGTCCTGTATAATGAGAACAAATATTTTATGTACAAATAAAACCCAATAAATTTGACGTCTTTCACTTCTTATATTATTACAGAAAAAATGTTTTTATACATACAGATTAAACAAACCAGACGCGTTTCACCGTTCTTGTAAAAGCTATACGCTTTTAATGCGAAATTTTGTATAGTATGCTGGAAAAAAAATTTTTGTATTAAAAAAATTGACGCGTTTCGATTTTTTCCGAAATTTTTAATTTTGTTATTATTTTTTTAAATATATAAACCAAAAAAAATAATATCTACGCCAATGACTTCGGCAATTTTTTGATGTCAAAACATTTATTTCAACTATTTCTGTTTTCAGTTTAACGGAAACCTGTTTGGGCGTTCTCAAAATATGATTTTCTTTTATTTAACCGTGTACACACACAGATTCATACAGACATATATTTTTTTTCTAAAAATATGTTTCCCGTGTTCTAGGGACCAGTTTACATTTTTGGAAAATTTTTGCGATTGCACTATTTCCCCTATATAACCCATATATTCTATGTATAATAAATAGATGAGCTTTTACAAGAGGCAGTAAAAATTAGATATGATGACCTCCTCTTCTTGGTAATTTTACCTTTTCTTAGAAGATACACTCTGTAGATATACTGCAATATCTTAGACGTCAATCATTTGAATATTTTTCTCAATTAATAAAAGGGATGCCTGCTTCCTAATCCATCAAGTAGTTTACTTTCAGCAACGACAACTAACCCCAGTCAAACCATCAGTTGGAACGATAAAGTTCTAACGCGTCATTAATTACGTTTGCCTCTGAAATCTGTTATTGCCTTAAATGCCATTTCTCTGGTCCAATATTTGCCAGGGAAATGATTTAGTATAATACCTAATTGCCGTATCTCAGTAATATAATGCAAGGAACTCTGGAAACAAAAACGGCAAATGGATAGTCGCGGTAAGTCCACGAAAACTTTAAACATTGTATATTATGTAAGTCCTAACATTTACTTGTAATTTATATTACAAGTTTATTTATCTAGATGTCTAAATTATATTGCTGGCGGTGCGTTGGATATAAGAATATTTACGAATAGCTTTTTATACAAAGGTCCTATATAAACTGTTGACTAAATGGTGTTATTAATTTCTATTATTTACAGATATTTATTTCTATTGGTAGTAAAAAAATGGCTGGCAGTGAATGGCAATAAATATTTAAAGAAAATTACATTTTTCAACGTATTGAGGCTTTTATTTAACTATTCTGGAACTGCACAATGTTTTAAGTATAGAAATTAAATAAAATATAAAGTACAATATGAAATTTAATATTACCAAGTTGGTCAGCACAGTAGAAGATGTTTTAATATGCAAGCACAATTTCTCAGTTTAAAGAGGTTTTAAGGAGTATATGATGCATTCCTGGAAAATCTATATATTTAAAACACTAAATCAGATTTTCCAGCAAGTTCGTGGGAGTTGTACTACAGCAATTTACATGATTTTTTTTGGAAATGATCGTCTGGTTACCGAGACCTTTTTTGTATTGTTTAATTGCGTTTTTTTTATAAAACCGATATGTTTTCCTTCGATAACATTTCTGGACAATGTGGTGAATGCGTCCTATATTCTTATAATTCTACTAGAAACTCATCGCGCCATCTAACGGAAAAGGCAGAACAAGGTCAAGTTTGCAATAAAAGTACCTCTAAATACATCATAGTGACACCATATAGCAGATTAAGATATTAATAATTATTAACCCCGTATTCACCAAAAAGTTTAAAGAGTTAGAGCAGATCAAATTCTGATGGCAATTAAAACTGTTAGTTCACCAGTTATGTTTTGCTTAAGTCACTGTCATTTTATAATTCTGACATTTAGAAAAATTATTTGGTCAGTTGTAGTATGTCATATTAAAGCTGTCAAGACCTGATTGACCTATATTTAAACATCTATAATAGAGTAAAATATTTTTTCTACAATGTAAACGGTATCTAAACTTACAATTTGCTGAATGAGCTTAATTTTTAAAAATATTTCTAGGTAAAGACTTTTATAGCCTACAAGAGCCCTAAATAACATCTAGAAGGAAATTTTTAACAATAGAGTTCAAAAGAGGTGAATTATTCATCTCTAAATGGTCGTTTAAGCAATACTGCTTTTACGGTTATCAATTTCCATTGACTCTAAAAGTGACAATTACTTTGGTTTATTGTATGTAACATTTCATCGAAAGTATGGTTATTATCTAACAAATGTTCGGCGTATGCTGTCTATATATTTGGTATTGATATGTATCTGACCAAATTTGACTACATAAAGGCCCTGTACCTTTTGTAACTCACTTCAAAAAGGGAGGAGGTTATCAATTCGATCATATGTGTTTTTTAATGTATATACATCGATTACTCCGCTATGACCAATATGGATCAAATTTTCAGGGAACATTCAGGATTTTACCGGAGTGGTCCCACAGCAAGCATATAGAAAAAATATTTAAAATGCTGAAATAGCGCCATTTTAATAAATATATAAATAATAAATAAAATATATAAAACCGACTTCAAAAAAATGCACTAAAAAGGGAAAAAATAATATTTTATACTATCTGGAAAATTTTACTCTTTGAAGTCGGCGCTAAACTAATAAAGACAGTATGACTTTTTTTTATAAACATTTAATTTTAATTCAGCAGAAATTACTTGCCGACTTTTCATGTACCCTTTAGGTGATCCAAAATCACCTGTTTTTCACAATTAGTTCCTAGTCCATCAACGAATGACTCGTTGAGAGGTTATGCTTGCTTTTCAATTTAACTCGTTTTTTAGAATTCACATTCTTGAAAAATTCGTTATTCTAAAAAGCACACATTTCAACATATCTTACATTAAATTTTAATTCCGAGGGGGGTTATGATTACCACATATTTTACACTCCGATGCATCGACCCCTTAACGTACGGCTGATCCATACAATTTTTAATGTAAAGGAGGTCGAGTAGTTCCTCGTTTTAAAGCGTTTTAGACCCTATTTTCAATGAGACTAGTTTGTTCAATATGTTCATTGCATAAAAAATCTTATAATTTCAAATTTGCTTTGATTTGGTTAATACTTTATCTGAAGGGATTACAAGGATAGAATTATTTTTATGAAAATAACACATGCCCTAACACAGCCACTTTATCAACAACACCCTGACAAACATGTAAGTAGAAAGTAGAAAGTATGTGTTAGTGCTAGTGGTCAAATTGCAGAACGAAACGACCGAAACAATAGTTTCGAGTAACATTAACATTGGCCCAACATTAAATATTAGAAAGTGTATAGCAATAGCAACAATAAGTCGAAGTAGGATTCACAGAATATTGAAATCTCATAAGTTTAATAAAAGACCGATTATGCGTCGAAGAAACAGTCTATGAGGTAGTTTCACAGTTTTGCCACATTTAATCGCTTGTGACAACTTTTATTTGGCTCAGTGTTGCCAGTAGCGTGATTTAGGTCCACTTCTTCACTTGCTTTAAAAAAACAAATACGATTGCCAGTAATAGCCTAAAGCTGATGTATAAACGTATTTAATCAGCAGGTCCGGAGGATGTGCATGGCGGGCTGGCAACTCTGGCCACTGACTTACTCTGAAATCTCCCGATGCAGTCTAACAAAACTGAATACATTACAAAGTTGGGTTTGGAGTATAATTGGTCTTTAGTTTATATTTTATAAAATCGATCTTGCACTCAAAATATTAAGATGACTACGATATAAGCTTGCCATTCTATGAAGTCAATTTCCTGGTCGTTGAATTGTCCAAAGGAGACTTAGTCCGCGGCACAATAAATGGCTTTATCCACATTGGATTGATGTTTGAGAGGACATCTCAAAACTAAAATGTATGCTACTCAGGTCCGATTCATTGGTTGTGTTTTAAAAACAGTCCAAGTCTCAAGAATTTTGGCTGGTCTCTTATATGGACTTAAATACAGTGCATTTTATAATGATAAATTTTACCAACATTAGAAAATTTTAACCACATGGTTGTCTTGCTCATAATATTGTAAGGATGAAAGAATAACTCATCATTATATTTTAGACAGATTTATGATATGAATTATAAACTTAGCTATCTTTTCACATAGAAACGTAATTTATTTTATTATAATACATTCATTATGCTTTACATAATTTCAAGTTTTAACAGAAAAATAATTAAAGTCATACCATTTCACTGGTTGTGGGAAGTGGGAGAGATAGCGGAATTAAAAATTACGGAGGTCTATTACATTATGCACACCTAAGCTCAATATATTTTATATAACCAACAATATTTTCGTACAACAGAAGTTTTCTTAATTTCCGTGTGCCTTTATTTTCAGGAAAGCTCCATTATGAAATCCACTTCCTGCTATCGGATATCTTTATTAGATCAAAGGCTAAAACAGTTAATACGTCTCTTCTTGGTCAGTAAATTAAAACTGAGAACATCAATTTATGTATTTTACGAAAATCATTTAATTTTAACATCAGTAAGTACTCTATAAGTTTTCCAACATTATTCACCAGTTAAAATTCTCTTAGGATACCTCATCCCCTATTTTGTAAAGACAGGATGGTCCAAGGCAATCCTAAGACGAAATATTATGTTCCCAGAGAGGACGTAAAAAGGAATAAATACGTGTCTATAGTAAGCCATCCTTCCCCTATTACAGAAATATTTGTTTATTTTTAATTCAGTTTCAGTTTATTCCATTTAATATAGAAATTAAGTAAGAGTTCATAACAATACGTGCAGTCGAGACCAAGATATGAAATAGAGGTACACAATTTATTTAAATTTAAACTGACTACACACTCATTTTTATGCGATGTATTGTTATTGGTTTTTGTAATTAATATGGGCAGCCGTTCAAATATTGAAATTAATTTTAGGTAATTAATATATTTTAGCTCATAACCATATATCGATTTACTTATTTATTATTATTTATGCATACAGTGTGGTAATAAAGCTATCAAAAAATGATCGGGAAAAACATTGCAATTTAAATTACGTCCTTAGTATTTTTCCGATTAACTAAATATCAGATATATTTCCGTTAATTTTTTAAAAAGAAAGACTATTTTTTATGATATACGACTGCGACCTTTTTTTATTAACACACGTAATAACAGTTAGCAATATTATACACAAATCAAATTGAACTAAAGCGCGACTTGTTGATCCTTTTAACCCATAAGTTGCACGGTAACAAGTCTCAAAGAAAGGTCCTTTATAGATATGTATATAAAGTTAAGTGAGTCACTGAAGCAACTCCGCGGTACAGATCTTTTTCGATTCTGACTCACCTCTCACTTACAGCGTAACGGAGCGGGAACGACTTGCGACGATAGAGTCGCAGAGTCACCGACCGCCGAAAGAGTCGAATTGCATTGCAATATGTGCTGTTTGTTACATTCCCGATGCGGCGCGACTTAGGTTTTATCTTTTTATTTCGGCTGTTTAGATTAAAGTAAATACAAATATAGATATTAGATATATACAAAATAAGGGGTAAAGGCAATTTACTATTAAAGAGAAAAATGTAGGTTGTAGAAATTCATGAGTTAGGAGCCTAGTCAAACGACGTTAGGAGTGTATTTGTATTTCGCTCCTTCGTTTCGCAGCTCAATTGAGCCGACTCAGTCAAGTGAGCCAGAGTTAGTGAAGCACATCATTAAAATGAATTACATGTCCCATCTCTAGTCCTTTAGGCCCATTAAGAAATGCTCAAAATGAAATATTACTACAATGGTTTAGGCAATTTTTTTTGTTTTCTTAGTTAATCTTCTATTAAAAGGAAAATAACATATTGTTCGAGGGGTAAACCAGCCTGGGATTCTTGTGTACAAGCATGTGAGATTCCATGGGATTCCATAAGATATTTCGGGATTCCGTGAAACTCGGTGGGTTTCCGTGGAATTCCGTGGGATTCCATGGAATTCCGTAAGATAATCATACAAACAAAGGAGAATTTTATCTTAGAATATCGTTCAACAGCAAGATAAATAATTCAGTTCAGTTATTTTTGCAGAATATGATCTAATTGCACTAACTTTCGATATACAGGGTGTCGATTAAGTACTTGTACAAGCTTTAGGGGGTGATTCTTTGACTAATTTTAGGATGAAAAGTTTATATGAACATGGGTCTGAAACGGCTTTGTTTCTGAGATACAGGGCGTCCAAAAAAACAATTTTATTTGGTTTTTTGCTTATATTTTTGTTAAGGAACATGACAATTGGACAAAATTTGGGATTCTGGGTACATTGATGACGAGAAATTCAAATATTAACTTAGTTTTTTATTTAATGTTAGAGGGCGCCACATACAGTGTTGTTCCTAAATTTAATTAACCATAACTTTTTTGTGAAGCCTTTTATGTCATTTTTGACTAGGCAGACCTATTCTCCATTTAATTCTACATAAAAAAAGGTGCTCTTAGTATTTGTCGCTAAAAGCAGCCATTTTGAATAAAAAAGGGTTTGACGTTAAATCTGCGTTGAAATTTTTGAAATTGGATCATTTTCGAGATTTCGAAAAATAAGCAAAAAAATATATCTTTTATTGATTGTATTATCAGGTAAAAAACTTAAATCATTTACAAGACTAAAACTAAACTAGTTAATAACATTATTTTACAATAATTGTTGAAAATGACCACCGCCTACTTCAACGCATGCAATAAGTCGCCTTAACATTGATTGCCGAACTCTTTCAAATATACCTGGCGTCTGATTAATAATGGCACAAGATTCGAATATCCTATATCTTAGATCTTGTTCATTTTGGACTGGACTTTTATAAACCAAAGACTTCAAGTGACCCCACAGAAAATAATCCAAAGGATTCAACTCTGGTGATTTGGGAGGCCAGGCTTGTGGTCCAGCTCTTCCTATCCAACGGTTGGGGTAATTCTCGTCCAGAAATTGACGCGCAACGACATTAAAGTGTGGCGGAGCTCCGTCGTGCATTAACCACATCCTGTTTGTGGTTTCTAAATCAACTTCTTCTAAATGGTTGGGAAGTTCGTGCTCCAAAAAACTTCGATATTCTTCGCCATTAAGCCTTTGCGGAAGAATAGTGTTCTTCAATTCTGTTTAACACAGCTTCTTCAATCTCAACTGTTCGAACTGTTGCGGGCCTTCCTAGAACATCTGTTGTCCTTTTAAAGCTGCCAGTTTCACAAAGTCTTGCGTGAATATTAATAAAATTTGGACGTGTGACACCACTCGTTGAGGAAATCGCGCCTGATACATTCGTCTTGCAGCTTGTGCATTACCGCGAGCCATTCCATAAGTAAAATGAATGTCTGCCATTTCTGCGTTGATATATTGGTACATTTTGGGCAAAACACACGATAAATTATTACTTATAATGCCAAATGATAAAAAACTACTTGTTTTATTCTAAATCAACTGCCATGACTGATTCTGTTACCATGGAAACCTATCAATTGTTTTCCAAGGCCTGCTATGGATTCACCTATACTATTTTCTTGTGTACTGTGACTGCAGAGGAAAGATGCAGCACATTTTTACGATTTTATTATTTTTATCCAATTTTCACTAATTTGGTAATTGTGATATGATAATGTGATAGAGTAACATAGCACATGATTTTGAAAAACCATTTTTTCGCTTATTTTTCAAAATCTCGGAAATGATTCAATTTAAAAAATTTCAACGCAGATTTAACTTCAAACCCTTTTTTATACAACACGGCTGCTTTTAGCGACACATACTAAGAGTAACTTTTTTATGTAAAATTGAATGGAGAATAGGTCTGCCTAGTCAAAAATGACATAAAAGACTTCACAAAAAAGTTATGGTTATCATTAAAAAACTAAGCTAATATTTGAATTTTTCGTCATTAATATACCCAGAATACAAAATTTTGTCCAATTGTCATGTTCCTTAACAAAAATATAAGCAAAAAACCAAATAAAATTGTTTTTTTGGACGCCCTGTATCTCAGAAACAAAGCCGTTTCAGTCCCATATTCATATGAACTTTTAATCTTAAAATGAGTCAAAGAATCACCCCTTAAAGTTTGTACAAGTACTTAATTGACACCCTGTATATTTCGATTTATACTGATATCTCGGCCACTCAAAATTGATTGTTTTATGGTATGATGTTTTCAGTTTGGATAATTATAGATACACTATATTTACGTTTAGTCGGGTAGTGCGACAGCTCGTATTTATCAACTGTCATATTTTCATTGTGGTTTTATGCCTAATGTGCTTAATAATAATTTGAAGGTCTGGATATGTTTAGTAGTGTTTGTATAAATCGCAGCGTTAGTTGGCTGACGGTAAGTATACTTTCTACAGTTCCAAAGTAATTTTTTTATCTCTGTGCTGAGCATGTGCGCCGCTAAGAAAAAAATTACTTTAGGGGGCGAGCGTGTACCCGCCTTCGCCGCTTCGTTTGTTGTTAGGCCGAGTTTATATTAGGTATAATGTCAATAAAGCGAGCGCAGTAAAGGAAGGGATAACATAAAAGTAAAAGCGACACGCTTAACAAATAACGAAACGGATGTTTCGCTTCATATTAAGTTAGACCATCTAAGAAAATATTTATTGACTCCAATTTCAACTATTTTAGGGCAATTAAGATACCCTTGAAGATACCTCTCTCCCCGTAGTATTAAAGAAATTATATATACCTATATCTGAATTTTATTTTTATTGGTTACTAAAATTCGCCTTGAAATGCATTTCCTTACCGGCCACTGTGTTACTTACGCCACAGAAAAGCTAGCTGAAAGCTTGCCTTAGCTAGCGCATACATATAAAAGTACACAATTTATTATAATCCGTATGCGCGCAAATTAGTACACAATGTATGTTGTAAGCATTTATTGCCATTTCAGGAAATGTCTCGCTTGGCAAAAAAAAAGTACAATATTTTATTATTTTATCCGATATTTTTTCATTTTGAAACGTTAACATATCGATATCTATTAACGTTAAAAGGATACATTCAAAAATTAATATTGATACATTTAGTGTATCGAAACCAGTGAACGCTCATCAGTCTCCTCTACAAGATGAAGTAAAATGTTATTTGTATTATAATTTCTTTTTTGTAATTATTAGGTTCCTACTCTCCAAATTTAATTTTATTAAATGTCCTATAAAAAAATTATAAATCCATTAATTCTCCGGGATTATTAATATATTTTCTAACTCGCCGTACCACACCCCGTGCCATGCAACTGGCTTCCATCCTTTTCTTTTTCTTTCTTCCTCTCCTGGCAACCTTGAGTCATCGCTCCTGGTCGCAGTCACGTGGTATGTTTGTAATTCATATTGAGGCCACGAACGCAGCGGCAATGTTGCCAGATCTGGTGAAAATTCCAGAACTATTTGGTAATACGGTGAATTAAAGTCTTATTACGCCAATCAATAGAGCAAAAGAGTAGTGATTATTTGCCAAATATCCTAACCAGAAACCGAGTGCGCCATCACACTCAGGATAGTCCAAAGTAATATTCTTGTATGTTTTCCATGCGCGAAAAATGCTTGCAAACATGATCAAAAACGGGAAAATAGCGTGCTGAGCGTCTATATTACCCCTTGGTTGCCATGGTTGCGTCGAGTTCGGCTGTTTTTGATCATGTTTGGAAGCATTTTTCGCGAATTTCACAGAATTTTAACGCAAAATCGGAATATATGTGTTATAGTATTATAGTATCATTTCGATGTGATTTTGCAAAATTCAAATCGGATCATCCAAGGAGCATCCAGGCACGCGAAAAATAGTGCAAAAAAAATTAAAGTCGTAATTATGCAAAAACATTTATCACAAAATACCTGGTTTTGGTTTGTATATAGTACTTATCAATAACTATTATTTCGCAAAGGGCCTTCACTACAACTTAAAAACAGGGCGATATGAATTTTCCAAGTCTAATTTTTCCGGTTTTTCCGTTTTTTCTCCTATTCTAATGATCCGATCAAGTCATGTCATTCATTAATATAAACAAATTTGGCAAAAAATCCATGAAAAAACAACAATATTTATTATATAATGCTCCCATCTAAAAAAGTATGCAATATAGGATGTGTTTGCTCATGGTACTTTTTACACCAAAACGGGCTTTTAAAAACGATACAGATTCAAAATAATATCTACTATAATACTGGATATTACAAAGGTACTATAAATTGCGACATATTACTAGCTGCTGAGTCATGACTATACCTCCAAGAAACCTCTTTAATGGAACTAAATGAATTTATAGCTGCCCACGAGGACTCTAGTGTAGCCCGTCAACTTGTTAAGCATTCAAAAGTGTCACATAAGACATCAGAAAAGGATGTAACTGAAGAAGATATGATGATTTTACAGATCTAAAAGACCTCTCAGATGACAACGAGGGCGAATCAATTAATGTTTTTCCCGATATGTGTTATGCTGTTTTTTCCGACCAGCAATGGTTTTTTGGTAAAGTTATTAACCAAACAGATGAACACAACTATACAATAAAATTTCTTCGTGAAAATAAAAAATTAGGGGAATACTTTTGGCCAAGGGAGGAAGATTGCGATATTTTAAAAGACATTTATATTTTATATGGTCCTATTAAAATGGTAGGAAGCGAACCTCTTAAACTTTCTAGGCATGATAAGCTTACAATTGAAGCACGCTATAAAAAATATAAACAAAGCCTTAGTTGAAATTGTTCAACATTTTTTAAAATATGTTAACTATTGCCATATTTATTTAATATACATTTATTTAGATAATATTTGTTTTTTTAGCCTCCTCCTTTTCTATATCCAGAAATATTACTACTATGCGTAAATCAAGTTGATTTAAAATATATTACAAAATTGTTAACTTTATAAAGCTTTTTTAATTTTTATTATAATTTAAAATAGTCAAAATAAATGCATTTTTAATACATATGTACTATATAAAAGTTTTTGAATACTTGAAATTTACATACTTCACACATTATCGCAATTTAATACCGAAAATATGAGTTTATTTCATGAATTTGAAATGTTTGATGGGTCTACAATATTTTTTTTATATCACTAAGTAAAAATTAGCCTCAGACTAACATTTATCTAATTTTCTTTTGTATAAAAAAGTAAAACAAATAATAAAAAATTGTGTGATTCCGCAAGATTGTGTGGAATTCTTTGCGATTCCGTGGAATTCCGTGGTATTCCATGGACTTCCGTGGAATTTCGTGGAATTCAGTAGGGATCCCTTGGGATACCCTCCTAAATGGGATTCTTGTATACAGTTTCTGAAGGTGGTTTACCCCTCGATACTGTTATTAAAAATTGGTTGGCAGCAAAAGTGAAATAATATTTAAGCCACATAGTCACTACAATATTTCGTTTTATAAACACGTAAAAAATATCATACTTCATTTTCGTAAGTTTTAAAGTATCGTTGCTTAGGCATTTGTTACAGAATAAACCCTGTTTTAGACATTTTTCTTTATGACAAACCTAATTCTAGTTAAAAAATATCCGATATTACTTCTTAACAAGCTGTAGTGGTCCTTATTTGTTTGCAACGGATATGTAACTACCGCCCTGCACGCACACCTCTGGTAAAAATCTTAATGTTTACAGCCAAAATGAAACCTTTCTTACACAATTATCAAATCACCCAATGTAATCATTTTTTAAACACCAGGTAATAACGCTACTATCGTTTATAGGAGATTTTCCCCTAATTTTTAGAAGATATATTACTCCCATTATCTGGAGTATTTAGTTTTAAACATACTATAGAAAAACATATATTTATTCGTCATATGTTAAGTCGAAAATATATCAGTGCTCAAGAAAAATGCCGTTAGCAGAAAAAACTTGGTTCCTACCTCGCCCGTTAATATATGTTGGTATACATTTTTTATTTTAAATTATTGTTTATGTAAATAATAAAGTATAGTTTAACAAACAAGACATCATAAAATTTTCAGATTTTAAAAATGTTTTTATAAAATGTGTGATAATCTTTCTAAAAAATAGACTTAGGACAGTGCTAATTAATATGCTGAAGAAATAATGAAAAATGTACGTTCCTCAAAAGTTTTCCTTTTCTACCTACAGTTTACGCAAGAAAGCGATTATCAAGTAATTTATGAATTTACTTTGAAAAATATAGTATCACTTGTTAAAAAAACGTACAAAGGCATGAGTATTTTTATTATTTGAAGATGTAATTTGAATTATTCTTCTTCCCTTATTAACATACACACAAGGTCTTCCCTTTCGGGCAGTGGCGTGAAAGAATTACATATTTGAATTTGAAATTTAACCCTATATCAAAATTTACCTTATTGTGTGGACCAGGAAACGTCGTACAGGTTTTTTCCTAACTTCATATATAACAGAGAAAAACTCTTGGAAAAATTGCTCCATAAACCATAATATAAATTACATTTATATTTTTCAATTTATCAATTTTTTGTTTTTATATATTAGAATAAATTTCGGAAAGCTCCGCACTTTTGGCTTTTTAAAAAATAAAATGTCATCGGGAAAAACTGTACATCTTATATATTAGTCTGGCTTTGTTTTTACTTCCCTCATAAAAGGTAAGTAGTGTAAGCGTGGAAAGATAACCCTTACAGGTATTTACAAATCCTCACCTTTTAGGATCCCTGGATATGGAGAAAGATGTTTTCTCAATTCCGTCGGTCTGTCGATCTGTCTGTTCGCGGCATAGCTAAAAAACAACTTTTCCGATTGACTTCAAATTTTGTTTAAAAATTAAGGGTCATATGGGGACGACCTGGTAACATTTTGGTAAAAATCCAATATCGCGAAAAAAATGAAATGGCGGCTCAGTGAAATGTTAAATGGTGAAACAAAATTAGATTATTAGATCGATTACAAAATTTGTGAAAGGATAAGTGTGAAGATTAGTAGAATTGTAGTCTGTCTATCTATCTGCCTGTCATTTCGCAGCTAGCTAAAAAAACCCTGAACTGAGGGAACATGTTTTCTGGCATCTATGGACGCTAAAACGTGAAGATATATTAAGGATTATATGGAGATGACCCGGTAATATTTTAGTAAAAATCCAATATGGCGAAACAAAATGCGGCCTAGTGAAATATTAAAAAAAATTTGCTAAAAACAGTTTATCCAAATTCCTTTAAATTTTGCACAAAAATCAAGTATTGCGTAGAAATCAACTGGTAGAATTTTGGTAAGAATCCAAGATGGCGAAATTAATCTATTTATGAAATCAAATATTGCAAGCGTGTGTGATGGCGCACGCTTACACTGGAGCGTTTATTTTGAAAGGTAGAAAAAAAGCTTAAATTATGAAGATTTAAGGATTCTTTCTGAATTATCAGAGTTTGTCATAGGATAAAATAAATAAACATCGAAAAGCTGTCAAGAAAACACTAACATGTTTTTTTTAATGGAACATCCTGTATATTCTACGTTCATTAAATAGGTCTCTTCTACCATTATCTTTAAAGACGTTCGACAAATTTGAGATAAACCCGACCGCAAGAAGCAATGTATTCCCCTTGATTCCACTATGCAGAAGAACGATTTCCGTGTCTCTCCGATCTCTAACAATTCCAAAAATCCTTCAACTTTCATAATTTAAACTTTTTTTTAAAATAAAGTCTCCAGTGGTGTTCCACAATATACGGAAAAACTCTGTACTTGATTTTTGCATGAATTTAATGCTTAAAATGTATTCGCACCCGAAATTTTTAAGGCATATTGAGCATTTTCATATAATCTCTAATTTAAATCGTACAAAAATACTATTTTTTACATTCTGCGTCACTTTTTTGTAGTTACCATACACTACCATGCCGCTATATTTTTTTATGTGGCAACATGAGCGGTCTATCAAAGGTAATAAAGCGTGGATTCCTTATGCGTCATAATCAACTCACGTATAGATTGAAAGGAGGGGTGAAGCAAACCTTAGAGGTCACATAAAATTTATTATTTCCCAATTTACTAACAACAATAAATAAATAATAAATAGGAAAACCATTCTATTTTTCTGGTCATCGAATGCGTTAGTAGCCAGTTTTTTTGCAGCGTTATTGTAAAGTTCTTTTTTACCGTTTGAACCCTTTAGATATGCTAGTGTATAAAAAAATAATATATAAAGAAAAAATATTTGCCCTAGATGAACTAAACAGATTTAAGAACTAGATCAGACTTAGTTACCATGACAATTTTTTAGTTTAGTTCGCCGGTGATGGTTTGCATGTCACCTGTCATATTTGGTAACAGCGACAAATCAATTAAAAAAAATTCGTATCATTGTTGCATATCTTGTCATTTTATACCTATAGCTGTCAAGTGTTGTGAATACATCCGTTAATGCCCTTCCAATACATCATTTTTGAGAACATTACTTCATGACTACTCGAGTTTGTTTGTATCTTATTAAATTTCCATTGCAGTCGGATAAAATAATCCTCGTTACATTTTCTGGCCGAAAAAATTAATAGTTATGCCTTAATTTTGGCTTACATGATATTTCAGATCTTTTTAGCATTCGTCGAACATCCTTTGAAGGTATCACAGTTTGCTTTCTAATTTAAAAACATCTTGAAACGAAACTTCAGATTTGACAGATGCCACGTAAATAAAATTTTCATGACAAAAATACATATTATTATCTTTCATATTTGCGTCTGCCTCTTTTTCTTTAATTTATCAGAATTATGGAATTTATTGACTTTAAAATACACCGAGTAACCATTTTTCACCATACAACTAACCAAATATGTAATACATTGCTAAACAGCTATTATCTTCACTCTTACAGAACCCTCAGCCATTGGCTTTATATGGATTTACGAAATTCCATTGTCTATATTTGTTGCCTTTTTGTTTTTATTTTCTTGGTTACTAAAATATGATTCAAATTCTCTTATTGCAATTTTCGAGTTTTGTGGTAATTACATTTCGAGGAAGTTCTAAATCTCCTAGTTAATCCAGAATCTTCAAATACATTCTTCAATTTATCCCAGACCTTTTGAACTTATTTTACCTCTTTAATATGTACACAAAAACACAAGTAAAAAAAGGTTTAGTTAAAAAAAATAAAATTAATATGCTCAAAAACGACTAAAAGAAAAGTGAAATTTAGAAACCAAAAATTTGCCCTAACAAATAAAGGAAATTAAAATTTTTAAATATAATTGACTTTTCCCCATATTATGTTTTAACGTACAATTATTTTTCGATTTCATATTCGCCTGTAGAAATCAGTTCAAACGTGAAACAGATTCTCAAGTATACTGAATCAAATTGACTTCATTTTTAAAGAGAATTTGTTTGAACAATTTCTTCCTTTCCTTCTTAATGTAATGAAATTTAAATAGAAAATTCCGATAAAATGGCAAGATTTATTTATAGCCATGAGAACTTAATTAAAATTAAATAAATGTAACCTTTATCCAATTTAAATTAAGTGGAAGATATCTTTTGTTTCCCGTCCATTTTTAAACTCTTCATTAAAGTTGTAAGTATGATCTTTTCTTGCGAAAGGTTGACGGTAATTTGTTCTCTTTAACAAGGAAAAATAATAAGGTTGACAAAATTAACATAATGAAAAATTCTTATTTAAGCCTATATTCCAAGAAAATTAATATAACTAAGTTTTCATCATGTGTTATTTAAAAAAAATGTTTCAGTCATATTGAATTCGTTTTTAACGCAAGTCATGAAAGACCATCATTTTTTAACAACAATGTTCTTACTTTATTTAAACTTATACACTATTTCTTTCCATTCATCTAATTATGTATAACATAATTATTTATGTATAACATGGCCCACGTAAGATGATCTACTACCTTATATCCGAAGTTCCCGTAGATTTATAGATATTTTACAAGATCTTCTAAAGGCAAGCTCAAAGATATATAAGAGTACGGATCTACGTTCTACTTAGGTTCTACGTTTCTGATATATTAGCGTTTATCTCCAGGATTTAACCTATATTGAACGTGATGTAAAATAAGACACTTAAACGGCTTTTAAATATCTGCTTATGCCAAAAATGTTTCAAGCGTATCTATTATGTAATTTTAAGTGTTCGGCTTTTTAAATAAAGGAAATAGTGCGGTGTTGTCAAGTTTAAGTAGAGCACTGAAAGACAAATTCAACGATATATATGTAACACCATCGCTTACGAGTCAACCTTCCCGACTTATTGACGACTATCTCCATAATGTTTTCTTTATGGAAATACGTACAAAATACTTACCAATACCCGATATATTATCTCAATGAATAAGAAGTAACCTTTTTATTTTTAATTTCTTTTTTTACCTATAGAAAGTATCAGTTATCTAAATAAATTGAATAAAAGCAGTGATTATTCAGAATAATAAAAATTACCTATTTAATTAACAAATTAAACAGTAAGCACTACTGTTTCTATGATAGTTAATCGTGATGCCGCGACAAGAAAAAGACATCTGTTATCATTGCATTCAATGCCAACGGCACTACTTAAGGGAAATCTTTAGAAATACAATTAAAGGTGAAATGTTTTTTATTCACATATTAGTTTTTAAATGGAGTTTTAAATAAAATCATAATTTGCAAAATACTGCAGTTTTTTTATGTAATCAAAGTCTCATCACGATTAACTATCGTAGAAATAATAGCTTAATCATTAGATTAAGTTTAATATTTTGAATAATTACTGTTTTTATTCAATTTGACAAGATCACTAATGTCTACTAGGCAAACACAATATTAAAAATAAAAATGTTTTCTTTTATTCATTTAGTAAATATATGTATTTGGTATTGGTCAATCTTTCAAATTTATTCACAAAAAAATTAAAGCGTTTCGAAGATAATCGAAGTCAGAAACGTTGACTTATATTTTGGCAATTACGATGTAGATATCGAATCACTATTATAAATATAATCGTAATTTTAAAAACAAATAACTTTCTACGAGCAAACCTCGATATTTCGGTATTCGGTAATGACGAATATTTTCATCAAAGCTTTCGGGAAAGGTGCCTCAACGCGTCGTCTTTATTATCTAAAATCTTGATTTGGGTATATTCACCGAGGATGTCTGATTATATTTTAAACGCGGTCTACAAGCTTAACTTTTAGAGATATCAAGAAATATCTTATACAAAGTTTTATATTTTCCTCTGAACCGTCAGGATTTACTAAGAAAATAAACAAACGACAATTGAAAAATAAAATAATTACTTAGCATCGATTTTGTTGTTTTAAATGGAACACCCTGTATGATATTATTTCAATAAGTGGGCATCTTTTTACTGATTATAAAAATAGGTTTGATAACATTTATCTTTAAAGACAACCGAGAAATTTGACAAAAACCATAAGTAAAGTCATTAGAGAGGAATAGTCTGCCTATTATGTCAGAGTTATTGTCAATTTTCTCAGCTGTCTTTAAGGAAAAAGGTATCAAACCAGGTATTAAACCTGGTATTTTCATAAGCAGCAAGGATATTCCCATTTATTGGAATTATATTATACATGGTATATACATTTTATTAGGTGTGCAAACAGCCCAACAGCTGCAAGAAATTTTCGGTAGCACACAAAGTTCATACGATGATTTAAAGAAATCCTCCTCCATACCATTACAGAACCACCGCTACATGTGTCTTTCTCGATAAAGATTTCTTGTTCATATATCTTTCCCCAGCCCATCTCCAAACTTTCTGTCATCCATCATTTGATTCTAAATATAAGTATTCTGAAACTTAATTATATGAATCATGAGAAAATAGAACTTTGGACCATTGCTCCTTATTCCACTGTACCCGCTCATTATTTCATGCGAGTTCTTCGATGCTCGCGAAGTAATTTTGGATCAATCGCTAGATCCCTTGCTTTCAGGCCTACTTCTTTTACCCTTCGATGGGCGGTGTCACTCATGGCCCTACCACATACTACTTCTAGCAGTCTGTTGGTCACTGTCACGTTCAAATAGATTTTTGGTTGCCTGGAGGATAATAAACCTAACATCAATATTTTTTGAGCATCTGGGACAACCCAATCCAACTCTCCTCGTCTCAAGAAATCATTATCTCGTTCTCCTGACTGCCTTTTCTAACACTATTGCATTCGTCTACTAAAACCATAATTTTACCTGCATATTTTGGAGTATTTTGTCTTGTCGTTATCAATAACAAACATAGAAAAAGACTCCAAGTCTCGGTCTCATTAAATTATAATTTTACAATTCACAACAAACATGACACGTGTTTCGCCCTTTCGAGCATCATCAGACCTACAAACAACAGAGAGAACCTTAGTAAATAATCACACTCACAAATCCTAAAACAATAACTTACAAATAGAATAAAACACACTAAAGCACAACAAAACAAACAACTACTTATACATATTTGATGGACATTAAAATGAGGTTAAGTCTCACGTGAATAAACAAAATAAAATATTAAAAAAGTATTAAAAAAGATTCATGTCTCTAGACGGGATCGAACCCAGACCACCCGAGTGAGACACCGAAGCAACCACCCACAGGCCACTGGACTAGTCGAAGAAAATAACCAAAAACTCTCACTCTATGAATTAGTGAATGAAATGAAGGTTGCCTACAATTATTATTACATTAAATTGTTAAATATTAGGGTTGGTTCAAAATTAAAAACATCGTTAACGCAAGTGAGAATGGGAGTTTTTATAGCTTTGGTTATTTCCATTTTTTCTAGAAGGTCAAGCTTTTTCCCCTTCGGACATTCATGTAAAACATTAACGTCAGAAATGGAAAATTCATGACCTGACTCCAACAAATGATTGGCAAAGGCCGAAACAGTCTCAGTTACATCCGTATTTCTGAATTTGTTGACAAGGCTTAAATGTTCTCTCACCCTTGTGGAAATTTTTCGACCTGTTTGTCCCACATAGGTCGTGGAACATTCGCTACAATTTAGTGCATAAACCCCAGATCTGGACAATTTATCGGTTGTGTCCTTCGTCCTTACTAAATGTCTCTTGAGAGTATTTACTGTTTTGAATGAAATATTGACAATTTTAATATTTTTAAAAAATTTTGCCAATTGGAGAGAAATACTTCCGAAAAAAGTAATGCACTTGAAAAAAATTGTCTCATCGCTAAGTTTTGAATGGATGACAGTATAGGACATTTTGTACTTGTTTATAAATTTGTAATATAATTTGGTGATGGACTCCAAAGGAAAACCGTTATTCATAGCAATCTGCATTATAATATCACGCTCCTTAGTAAACGCTTCCCTTGACAATGGTAAATTACACAACCGATAGAAAAAGGAGTTGAACGCGGCAAATTTATGTGTGTAAGGAGAGTTTGAAGCATACTGAACAACATTATCCATGGACGATGTTTTCCGGTAAACCTCAAACTCTATCCTACTGTGTTTCCGAGATAGTAAAAGGTCAAGAAAGGGTAGCTTTCCTTCATCTTCCATTTCCAATGTAAACTCAATTTTAGGATGCAAGGAGTTAACGAATTGTAAAAACTCTTCCAACTGATTTCTGTTGCCATTCCACACAATGCAAATATCATCCACGTATCTTTTATATGCTGTTAGAAAGGAGGCAAAATAACTATTCATTATCCTGTTTTCCAAATTGTTCATGAAAACCTCACTCAGAAATGGCGACAAACAAGAACCCATAGCCAGCCCAGACCTTTGCCTATATAACTGTCCATTAAATTTGAAAAAATTTTGGTCTAAAACTAAGGTAAGAAGAGAAGTGAGGCCATCAACGAGTAACTGTGGCAAAGAAGATCTCGCCAATAAATTCCTTACCAACTGAATACAGTCTGCGGGAGGCACACTAGGAAACAAATTCTTAACATCCAATGAAACTAATAATGCATTGTGCGGAATATCAACGTTTTTCAGGTGATTGGCAAAGTCGATGGAATTCCTGGTAGAATACGTGCTATGAAAACCCGTTACGTCCCACACTGGTCGATTTTTTCTAGAAGGTCAAGCTTTTTCCCCTTCGGACATTCATGTAAAACATTAACGTCAGAAATGGAAAATTCATGACCTGACTCCAACAAATGATTGGCAAAGGCCGAAACAGTCTCAGTTACATCCGTATTTCTGAATTTGTTGACAAGGCTTAAATGTTCTCTCACCCTTGTGGAAATTTTTCGACCTGTTTGTCCCACATAGGTCGTGGAACATTCGCTACAATTTAGTGCATAAACCCCAGATCTGGACAATTTATCGGTTGTGTCCTTCGTCCTTACTAAATGTCTCTTGAGAGTATTTACTGTTTTGAATGAAATATTGACAATTTTAATATTTTTAAAAAATTTTGCCAATTGGAGAGAAATACTTCCGAAAAAAGTAATGCACTTGAAAAAATTTTTTTTTTCTCATCGCTAAGTTTTGAATTTATGACAGTATAGGACATTTTGTACTTGTTTATAAATTTGTAATATAATTTGGTGATGGACTCCAAAGGAAAACCGTTATTCATAGCAATCTGCATTATAATATCACGCTCCTTAGTAAACGCTTCCCTTGACAATGGTAAATTACACAACCGATAGAAAAAGGAGTTGAACGCGGCAAATTTATGTGTGTAAGGAGAGTTTGAAGCATACTGAACAACATTATCCATGGACGATGTTTTCCGGTAAACCTCAAACTCTATCCTACTGTGTTTCCGAGATAGTAAAAGGTCAAGAAAGGGTAGCTTTCCTTCATCTTCCATTTCCAATGTAAACTCAATTTTAGGATGCAAGGAGTTAACGAATTGTAAAAACTCTTCCAACTGATTTCTGTTGCCATTCCACACAATGCAAATATCATCCACGTATCTTTTATATGCTGTTAGAAAGGAGGCAAAATAACTATTCATTATCCTGTTTTCCAAATTGTTCATGAAAACCTCACTCAGAAATGGCGACAAACAAGAACCCATAGCCAGCCCAGACCTTTGCCTATATAACTGTCCATTAAATTTGAAAAAATTTTGGTCTAAAACTAAGGTAAGAAGAGAAGTGAGGCCATCAACGAGTAACTGTGGCAAAGAAGATCTCGCCAATAAATTCCTTACCAACTGAATACAGTCTGCGGGAGGCACACTAGGAAACAAATTCTTAACATCCAATGAAACTAATAATGCATTGTGCGGAATATCAACGTTTTTCAGGTGATTGGCAAAGTCGATGGAATTCCTGGTAGAATACGTGCTATGAAAACCCGTTACGTCCCACACTGGTCGATTTTTGCGAAAACGTGGCAAAAAATAGAAACATCATTATTATTACTGAAAACTTATTTAATAAGATTAGTTACACTTATTTAAAAAAAAATTACTGAATAGTGTAATGTTTGGTGAACTATTTTGACCCAGGGAAAAATATTATTAAGAAAATGTAAAAAAAAATTAACAGTACATTTTGAAATTAATTCCTATTCTAAGTTTTAATTAGCAAATAATTGCATCTATATCTATAGACATTTAGGGTTATGTATATTACGTAGGATTTTATGAAATTGATAAGAAGCGCATTAATATACAGGGTGTAGTCACAAAACAATGATTATTAAAAATATATAAAACATACTTTTCTGTGTTTACTGTCTAGTCATGTTTATCTCTAAGGCCGGATTTCACCAAATATCTAAACTGGGATTTATCATCTAATCTTTGATTAGATCAACAAATTATATTTTGATGGAATCTCGGATTTATTATACTTGGGTTAGTTGGTGAAATCCAGCATAAAACAAAACTGTAAATTAAATTTACTATGTCACCATTGTAGTATAAAAAATCTACAAATAGGCTTACTATTTAGGTATTATGTCTAGAAATACTATCTTAAGTAAAAATTAAACTAAAACGATCACCAAATACCAAATATCTAAACTTGGAATTACCATCTAATCTTTGGAATGACATTATGTCAAAAACTTTGTCACCTATTTTTTTGGCGGAATCACGGGTTTAAACCGAGATTAATAAATACAAGATTCCTTTAAAATAATGGACAACATTTTTGACATATGATTCTAATCTAAGAATTCTAAGATTAGCTGAAAAATCCCAGTTTAGATATTTGGCGAAATCAGACCTAAAATTTAAAAGCCTAAACATTACTATCATTAACTAATGGAGTCTTAAATAATTCTAGTGCCTCAGGATGGAATGTTTTGATTTTTACATTACATACCAGGGGTATAAGCACACAAAAAGCTTGGCTGTTTCTAAAGCATATGTTTTAAATTTATTTACGTCAATATCAAATCCTGACGACAAAGTTTGCAAAATCACATGAAATTTTTTAATTAAATCAATATTAATTTTAGTTATTTCTGATACTATATCTGCATTCTCAAAAAATCTACGCGCAGTATTGCCATCATTAGAGCTTCCGAAACCTGGCTTCGGTTTGTCGACGATTAACCCTACCTGAGAACGAAGTTGTTCCTGGATACGTTTTTTTGACTCTAAAACATTTAGCTTATCTTCCGCACCTCTAGCTTGCCACTTTGAAATGCTCATTTTATAAGCTAAATGTAAAAGGCATTCAAAAAAACGTATCCAGGCGTGTAGTGTTGAAAGTCCATATTTAAAATTATTGTCATCAGTCGACCTTTGAATTACAGCCTCAATATTATTGAAGTCTCTAGATGTGGCCCCGCAAATATAACATTTTTGTGTTGAATTATTTGATGAGAGCATTACAAACTTTGCCGTCAATCATTGTGAGATGTAGTTCAAAATGTACTGTTATTGTTTTATTGTTAACAATATACCTAAAGGGAACAAGATTTTTAATTTGATTATCCATATTTGTCTTTTCCTGCATAGTGAGTTCTGTTGTCTCGCGAGCGAATTGTAACTTAAGTGGTCTACAAAACCGAGGGGATGAGGATCTTGGATTCTGCCAGATAATTGATTCAAAGTGTCTGGGTTTGTTGCATACCAGTTTAATAGGCACTAAGGATGTTAAAAATACACTACTGTCCAATTTATTTACACCCTCAAATCTTTGTTTATATTCTGATTGTCCAGAGGATCCATCGAACCCCCACTTGCACACTAAGCTCATATCACTATCCGTTTCATCAAAACCTTGAACCACTGATTCTTGAACTTGAATCAGTCTTTCACTGGTATGATTTAGTAGAGATTGCAGCGTAATTTCAGCTTCGGTGTCAGAATGAATATTAATTTGTGCAGGATAGCATCGCCTTTTTGATTCCAGAACTTCATCATATGCAGGAAACACGTCACAGTTTTTCTCCTTAACCTGATTTCTGATTAAATTATATTGGCTCTTGCTTAACTTTGCTTCTATTATCAGAGAGAGAGCTTCATCACTAGTTAATTTAGAATGTGATTTTTTATTATTATTTAACGCAGTGCAATATTCTTCAGCTTTTTGTGGCACGTTACTTATATCTTTTAATATTTTGGAGGCCATAACATTCCCCTCTGCACGGAAACTCATTTGTGTTGCATATGCAAGTTCTTGTGTACTGGTTGCACTGCGAAGGTGGCTAGTTTTTAAACGTTTTGTTCGCTCACTGCTATCCTGAAAACTGATCTTAGGGCGTCCTTTATGTCTGGTAAAATTTTTTTTTTGAAACTTAATAGTAAGGTCCAACCATTTAACGTACTTGCTTATAAAAGCCTCCTTTATCCGATGAACTGCTGCCCATTTACTTAAAAACTGACTTTTAAAACGTGAAATTTTAATTTTTGAACTTTTTGATACAGTTTCATGATTTGTAAGCTCTAATATTCGAGTATGTAAATAGGAAAATCTCGACTGGATATTTTTTTGAGGACAACTTTGCAGTATATTAAAGAGATCTCTATGACTTAAAACCACAATTTCTTCCATATCTGTAAAAAAATTGAAGAAGGCGGATAATAAAATTTTGAAATAAGACAATTAATGAACTTTTAAATTTAAAAAAAAGTATACCTATTTTTTGCAGAATTATTATAATCATGAGTTCATAACTTTATATCATTATTTTTTTTCTCAACGTTTTTGAACTTTGACAAATTAATTACACGACCTATGTGGGACAAACAGGTCGAAAAATTTCCACAAGGGTGAGAGAACATTTAAGCCTTGTCAACAAATTCAGAAATACGGATGTAACTGAGACTGTTTCGGCCTTTGCCAATCATTTGTTGGAGTCAGGTCATGAATTTTCCATTTCTGACGTTAATGTTTTACATGAATGTCCGAAGGGGAAAAAGCTTGACCTTCTAGAAAAAATGGAAATAACCAAAGCTATAAAAAGTCCCATTCTCACTTGCGTTAACGATGTTTTTAATTTTGAACCAACCCTAATATTTAACAATTTAATGTAATAATAATTGTAGGCAACCTTCATTTCATTCACTAATTCATAGAGTGAGAGTTTTTGGTTATTTTCTTCGACTAGTCCAGTGGCCTGTGGGTGGTTGCTTCGGTGTCTCACTCGGGTGGTCTGGGTTCGATCCCGTCTAGAGACATGAATCTTTTTTAATACTTTTTTAATATTTTATTTTGTTTATTCACGTGAGACTTAACCTCATTTTAATGTCCATCAAATATGTATAAGTAGTTGTTTGTTTTGTTGTGCTTTAGTGTGTTTTATTCTATTTGTAAGTTATTGTTTTAGGATTTGTGAGTGTGATTATTTACTAAGGTTCTCTCTGTTGTTTGTAGGTCTGATGATGCTCGAAAGGGCGAAACACGTGTCATGTTTGTTGTGAATTATAAAATTATAATTTAATGAGACCGAGACTTGGAATCTTTTTCTATGTTTGTTATTAAAACTAGGTCTCTTTGAGCAATATGGACAATTTCTTCGATTTTTATAATGCCAGTCAGGCTAAACTTGTCCAGTTATACAGAAAGAACCTAATTGCACGAAAAAACTTGCTGCTAAAAATTTGGTTCCTTCAACGATGCTTACTATTTCAATTGACACCTAAATTCGTGACAATCAAGTGCAAGATTCATACTAAGGCCGCATCAGCTGCATTGAAGAAAGCTCAAACCGTTTGGATCAAGGAAGAGATTAAACAACATTATAAAACTTTGAACTCAGTAAACTCTAAACTCAAATATCTCTATCTAACTTTAACATTTCTGTTATCCTACATTGAATTTGTAGTTTTAGATCATGACTTTAGAGATGAGGTTGAGTCTTTCGGTGAGAATACGTTTAGGAGATTGGGTAAGAAAATTCATTGTCTTAAATTAGCTCAAAGAAGTTATCTTTTATCCAATAATATTGATGAATACAGATTAGGTTTGGGTAGCACAAATTTTGGTTTTCACAAGCGTTTTATTAATTTGTCTGGTGTTACTTTTACTCCTCAAGAGGAACATATACTTAATTCTAACCTTAAGTATAATTTTTCCTACAACATCAATACTGATATTAAAGAAACTCTAGCTATAGAGGCCGAATGTATTATTCAAACGACCGACATTTCTAACAAAAATATATTACGGGCTAAAATAATAAATTTTCTGAGCTCTAATTTTACGAGTGACACGGGCTGTAACTACAACAGAGTTCACCTAAAATCTCTGGCACATAAAATCAAATCCAACGATCTGATTTGCACCAAGGCCGATAAAGGCTCTTGTTTAGTAGTTATGGAAAGAACTGATTATGTTGACAAGGTTATTGGTTTCTTGAACTCTGGTGATTTTGAAAGAATAAACAGAGACCCAACAAACTCATTTTTTACGAGGTTAAAAAGTAGTCTGGACACATTTCTAACAACCTTAGAATATTTTAACATGACAAAAGATAAATTATATCCTATGAACCCTAAAACACCCTTACTTTATGGCTTGCCAAAGATTCATAAAGATGGCACGCCCATGAGGCCAGTGGTTTCATTTATTGATTCCCCATACTACAAACTTTCAGCTTGGCTAAATAGAGTTCTTAGGGACGTAACGGGTTTTCATAGCACGTATTCTACCAGGAATTCCATCGACTTTGCCAATCACCTGAAAAACGTTGATATTCCGCACAATGCATTATTAGTTTCATTGGATGTTAAGAATTTGTTTCCTAGTGTGCCTCCCGCAGACTGTATTCAGTTGGTAAGGAATTTATTGGCGAGATCTTCTTTGCCACAGTTACTCGTTGATGGCCTCACTTCTCTTCTTACCTTAGTTTTAGACCAAAATTTTTTCAAATTTAATGGACAGTTATATAGGCAAAGGTCTGGGCTGGCTATGGGTTCTTGTTTGTCGCCATTTCTGAGTGAGGTTTTCATGAACAATTTGGAAAACAGGATAATGAATAGTTATTTTGCCTCCTTTCTAACAGCATATAAAAGATACGTGGATGATATTTGCATTGTGTGGAATGGCAACAGAAATCAGTTGGAAGAGTTTTTACAATTCGTTAACTCCTTGCATCCTAAAATTGAGTTTAAATTGGAAATGGAAGATGAAGGAAAGCTACCCTTTCTTGACCTTTTACTATCTCGGAAACACAGTAGGATAGAGTTTGAGGTTTACCGGAAAACATCGTCCACGGATAATGTTGTTCAGTATGCTTCAAACTCTCCTTACACACATAAATTTGCCGCGTTCAACTCCTTTTTCTATCGGTTGTGTAATTTACCATTGTCAAGGGAAGCGTTTACTAAGGAGCGTGATATTATAATGCAGATTGCTATGAATAACGGTTTTCCTTTGGAGTCCATCACCAAATTATATTACAAATTTATAAACAAGTACAAAATGTCCTATACTGTCATAAATTCAAAACTTAGCGATGAGAAAAAAAAAATTTTTTTTCAAGTGCATTACTTTTTTCGGAAGTATTTCTCTTCAATTGGCAAAATTTTTTAAAAATATTAAAAATGTCAATATTTCATTCAAAACAGTAAATACTCTCAAGAGACATTTAGTAAGGACGAAGGACACAACCGATAAATTGTCCAGATCTGGGGTTTATGCACTAAATTGTAGCGAATGTTCCACGACCTATGTGGGACAAACAGGTCGAAAAATTTCCACAAGGGTGAGAGAACATTTAAGCCTTGTCAACAAATTCAGAAATACGGATGTAACTGAGACTGTTTCGGCCTTTGCCAATCATTTGTTGGAGTCAGGTCATGAATTTTCCATTTCTGACGTTAATGTTTTACATGAATGTCCGAAGGGGAAAAAGCTTGACCTTCTAGAAAAAATGGAAATAACCAAAGCTATAAAAAGTCCCATTCTCACTTGCGTTAACGATGTTTTTAATTTTGAACCAACCCTAATATTTAACAATTTAATGTAATAATAATTGTAGGCAACCTTCATTTCATTCACTAATTCATAGAGTGAGGGTTTTTGGTTATTTTCTTCGACTAGTCCAGTGGCCTGTGGGTGGTTGCTTCGGTGTCTCACTCGGGTGGTCTGGGTTCGATCCCGTCTAGAGACATGAATCTTTTTTAATACTTTTTTAATATTTTATTTTGTTTATTCACGTGAGACTTAACCTCATTTTAATGTCCATCAAATATGTATAAGTAGTTGTTTGTTTTGTTGTGCTTTAGTGTGTTTTATTCTATTTGTAAGTTATTGTTTTAGGATTTGTGAGTGTGATTATTTACTAAGGTTCTCTCTGTTGTTTGTAGGTCTGATGATGCTCGAAAGGGCGAAACACGTGTCATGTTTGTTGTGAATTGTAAAATTATAATTTAATGAGACCGAGACTTGGAGTCTTTTTCTATGTTTGTTATTAAAACTAGGTCTCTTTGAGCAATATGGACAATTTCTTCGATTTTTGTCGTTATCGATACTGAGTGACCCATATTTTATATACTTAATATATGATGCTTAATTGGCATTTCAAGGCAACCTAACAAAGCACAAATGGCCGTCTTATTTTGAAGGTTATCTATTAGATTTGTTTAAGGGCTTTATGGATAATATGGATATGGATAATATGGTAAAAGTTAACCAATGTTTGTCCTTCTAAAAAAAAGATAAAGCAATGAATAAAAAAACTATTCCTCAAAGATATGTCTAAATTGTGGATTATAATTTATTATTTTTGGCTAGTTATGGCATTCTATAGGTCATTTTAAAAATTAAACATAAAAACACTCTTTAATATTATCCCCTGTATATAAAAAGAATGGAACCAATTGATAAAAACATGCATGTATAATTACTGCCTATGAAATCTCCTTCCAACTTATGCATAGCGCAAAAAAATGCCTTAAACCGTTTAAATTATATAGAGCGTCAAAATATCCCTAAATATTTGGCCCGTCACTTTTTTGACGGTCTGTTTATTTTTGGGTAATAGAATGAATAAAATATTTAGTAATTTGTTTCTTTTTTACATTTAGGCACAGTAAATTCAATACTTATCTCTGTTTTTTTTCAGAAATGGTTACGTTTTAACCCACGGTTATAAAAACCTTTTTTGCCTTAAATGACCCATACTTTCCTGTGTTAAAATTTGTAGTCATTTGCCTTGTAATATATTTGACTTTTATTGATAAATGAAGAGTATAATTACTAGGAAAGTTCTTTTGAAATGAGTAATTTTATTAAATATTAAGCCAAAAAATATATATAAATATAATAACATATAAACTGAGTCATGTGTGAGTGCTGGAATTCGTTAAGGAAATTCCCGGGCAAAGGCTAAAGGCCAATTTATATCAATATTTTATATTCTTTTGATTGATGATCAATTATTTTGCATATATTTTTTATTGTTTTAGCTACATTTTTATGTTGCATGTGCAAACACGAATTTATGACAATACATCTATTTCAGTCATATATTAATTATTTAGAATGAGACAAATAAAAATGTCTCATTTCCACGCCTTTTATCTCTAAAGTTTTTAAATCACGATCTGCCATACATACATTGATTTACTTACTATACTTCCTTCTATAGTCTATAGTATACCGTTTTTTATTTTGTTTTAATTTGATTTTATTATTTTTATTATTTTTGACTGTTCGTAACATTATTTACATAGTTAAAAAAAACAAATTATGTCTTTTTTTATTTTCCTCTATAAAAAGAAAGTTTTATTCAAGGAAATGGAATTTCACCGAATTTTTGAAGATTTTATTGGGCCGCTATTTTATTTTGCCACATAGGATTCGCACACAAAGTTTACTAGTTTATCTGTCATCCTTCATCAGTTTATCCTTAGAACACACTTAATTTTTGGGCGAAGTTTGAGCTCAAATGGATAAGTAGTTTTTTAAATATTTACTTTAGCACTTTCGAACTGAAGTTATCTTAAATTGCCTAATCTTGGCCTTAGAAATACCTGGCATAAATTTGTACACATCTTTTGGAGGCACCCTGTATATTCTTTAGTAAATTTATACGGAAAAATGACTTTAAGTATTTCTCTAATTATACACGTATTTATCGTGTATTTTTGTAACACTTTAGAAATTAGAGCATATTATTTTTCTATTACGAAAATAAGCACATGCGACAATATTCAGGAAATCTATCCACTCAGAACAGAAACATAAAACAGAAAATTTTAATTAAAATCGTTTTATATATTTTGCTCGCTTTTGTGTTGTATAATTACAAACATAATACAAATTGACTTTTCGCACTGTAAGGCCAATACTAATTAAATGGTTTTTGTCGCTTGTTCCCTAACTAGGGTTAGAAGCCTTTTATAACATAATTCATTTTATAAAAGACTCCCACTAGGAAATAAAAATTAATGAATTCTGGGAAAAGGGTAATAAAAACCCTGAGGAGGATTAGCACAAGAAGACATATTGTATAGGGCCCCCGCAAGAAAAGAAGTTTTACTGATACTTTTAACGTTTTTGTTCCACCGGAAAATTGTATAAAATTGAGGGATGACAAAAGTAAATTATTTCCTTTGTTAAAATTAGAAGTGAATGAATAACTACTTTTTTACAACAGCTTATGAGATATTTAAATCAAAATTTCATTTACCACCTATCACTAGGTCTTCGTGTGGGAAATGCAGGAAATGCGTCAATAATAAAACTATATTTTGCAGATATCAATTATATACAGAGTAGGTCAAGTATTTTAAGCGAAGATCATTGTTTCTTTAGTAGGACCCTGTATATTTATTATATTTTTGAGTTCTGCTAAGAATACTAAGAATATTTAATTTATTATTATTATAATATTAATTATTTAACAACTGATTTCAACTGTTTTCGAAATATTTACATTCATAAAGACCTCTTCTATGTTTAATATCATTCAAGGTGGGAAAACGTTTTTGCATATACACATATATTGTACGGGGTAGATCAAGAATGGTAGGCATAGGTCAAGTTCCATTTTTCAAATAGGTCCCACTGTTTTTGATTGCAAATTGAAATTCTACAAAAAATTTAACAAATATTTTTTGAAGAGTTCAATAGAACATTTCATTTAAGAAATTGAACTTTATCCAAGCATAAGATTTTTGAGTCACCCTGTATAATAGGCGATATCTGCAAAATATAGTTCTTTATCAACACAATAAATGTTGTCGTGTTTCTCTATTCTAGACAGTTATACAAATAAAAGGGTGACTTGCTTACTTGTCTAGCCATGTTTTTCGAAAACGTTTGAATTTTGATAAATTATGCTACATCATGCATTTTTAAACTTTTTTGAAGGGCTCAAAAATATTAAAAACTATAGAGTGGTCTTACTTGACTATGGTTTTAAACTACCTTGTATAATAAATCAAATCTACATATCGTTTACAAAATCGGTAAATTTCCTTTACCCGGAACTTCCCTGGTTATGAATCTTTCCTTTTATTATGAATAGTGAAGTGTGGCCCAATTTAGTTTAAGTACTTAGTCATTTATTTTAGTAGCATACATACTGTGTTTTCAAACATTTTTATTGGGCGCCATTTTCTTCAACCATATTGGATTGTTACCAATATTTTACCAGTTTCTACCTACGCCACATTTGATTTTTGGGCATAATTTAAAATAAATTCAATAGAGTTTTATATCGACACACACCGCTATTATATTGAATTCGTATCAGTTTATCCCTATATTACATTTAATTTTGTTCTGACATTAGATTTTTACTAAAATATTACCAGGTCACCCCCATTTTACCCTTTGTTCTTGACCAAAATTTGATCTTAATGGGTTTAGTAGTTTCTAATCTATGTCGTGAACTGAGACACAGATAGACCGACAGATGAACCGACGGTATTGAGAAAATATATGTTTTGGCTTTTAGGTGCGTTAAAAAGATATGTGAAACCTGAGATTTTGTTGATTAGTGATTTTGATAATGATTTTTTTCAAGAAAATAAACACTCTATTTATCCGCCATTTTGAATTCGTACCCCAATTTTACCACAGTTAGTTATGGCACATAATTGGAAATCAATCCAAATAGTAGTTGTTTCAGTCTAAACTTTTAAATACTTTATTAAGCCGTCATTTTGTTGCCCCATCTTGGATTCGTACCAAAATGTTACCAGTTAATTCCTAGATAATACTTGATTTTTGAAAAATTTGAGAAAAATTGATTGAGTAGTTTTTAAGTAATATTTTTTTTTAACATTTCACTAAACCGCCATTTTGTTCCTACACATTGGGATCTAGGGCTCCTAATATGAAAAGATCTGAAAAATATCTCGGAGGGTAATTCTTTACGATTAAAATACTTTCCTTTTACGAGGGAAATAAAAAGAAAGAGGGTCTTTCTTCATTGGCTTGCCCCATATATAACAAAAGTTGACCTAATATTACCGCCAGATTACTCTTTCTATCATACCAAAAGGTAGGGTATTTTTCTCTCCAAAATTTGGATGTTGTTTCCAATCCCCAACCCCCTAAATAATTGCATACGACTTTCTCCTGATAATACACTATAAATATGCAGGTTGTTAATTTCTAACTATTGTAGGAATTAATTAGTACCATCTGGAAAGCCACACTTTTTTAATAAAATAGCAAACTTGGAACAAGTCTTGTGTCATGCTTAATTGGGCGCGAGGGTTCGCGGATTTAGTCCCACCAAATATTAACAATAATAGACAGTATATGAGGCATTTTTTCTCTTCAATCTCTCGTGACGCCGTTAATATTAGCACGCATGCAGTAACATTTGACGCGGCGTTGTCATTAGCGCTCTTGTTCTACTTGTTCAAAAATATTTTAATGCGTATTTCAAGGTTATTGGAAATTAAAAGGCAAAACAAAATTATATTTTAAAAAGAAAACTATGGTTGCTAATTATAGGTTGGAGGCCGCCGTGAACTGGCAACTTTGGAATTGAGTAGTCATTTATTTTTCATTTGTTGGATCTTCTAATCGGAGTATAATCGGTCTTTGATCTCACGTACCCAAGCGCCGACGGTATATTGTTGTTGAGTATTGAGTAATTTAGCATAGTCGATTTTCCACGTAAATGATCTATAATAATTCCAGCACGCTAATAGAGGAAACACTTTAGAAAAGAGGTTTCAAATCCAATTTGAAATTTTTATGAAAACAAATTTATGACGTACAACTTAAAGTCCCGTGCACCTGATGGGTTGTTAACGCATGAATAAAAAACTTCGGCAAACTTTTAAATTTTCAGTTAAAACTTTCAAGTGTTGTCCATTTTCTTCGCCGTATACAGCGATAAATCATTCACTGTCAAAATTTGCAGAACATTTTCTCTCTCTTTTGTTTAGCTTGCATATAATAAGTTAACACTTTATAAAAAAAAACGAAAAAGGTTAATGTTTAATACTTGATTTTAATTGACTTTTAAATAATCAGTTAAGGAGGACAATTTAAAAATATTTTTAACATTTTTATTGGAGATTAAATAGAGAATATATCAGCAAAAGTGAAGGAATTATTTAAAATATTTTTTTTATATTTTTAACTATAGTGATGATTATGATGTTCATGTAGTTTGTGTACAAGAATATTCACTGATTTTTATTAAAACTGAACTTAATTACTAAACCACTACTGAACCATAACAAGCAATATATATATATATATATATATATATATATATATATATATATATATATATATATAACAGTACAGTGATGGACATGTGACAAGGCAAATAAAATATCAACAGACCCCACGCAATTTCGATAAATACATAGACAGATAGATAGATAGGTAGACCGATAGATAGATAGAGAGTTTTATTACTAAAACTTACATCAATGCACCTTTACACGTCAAAATAAAAAATAATACGTTTAAAAGGAAATATTAGATAACTAAACTTACAAACATACAAATCAGATACAACATTTCACATAAACAATAATATGTAAAATACTTTAAACTGTCCCACAAAGTCACTTAAAACATTGTTGGAATAATCATTATCAAAATAAAACGATTGTTTGATAAAATAGTTTTTAATTTTAGAACGAAATTGCTTGTTGTCAAGAACACAACAGAAGCCGGTCAATAATCAGAATGAGATGAAAAGAGAATGGTGTTAAACTTGATATAGTTAAGGCAGTTTAGTATATAAATGGAAAGAAGATAAGTATTTTTAGATCCCTAAAACTTTGCCTGCAATAGTCTCAACACTCCACTTCAGACCAGCCATGACATGCAGGCATATGCGCTACAGTTTAAAAACCTCATACCAGCACTGTGCCCCCAATTTAAAATTAAGAAGAACATGTGCGATGCAAAGTACCTATGGTGGATTAACAGCAGCGTGGAGACAGGTGCATTCTTCAACACCGTCCAAATTAGATATACTTTTCTTGACAATCCCTAGCAAAGTTGTTTGATATCTGCCTCCCAGGTGAGATTGGGATCCAAGATGACACCAAGAAATTTCACATAAGGATTACAAAAAACACTAGAGTTGCCCAGACGAAGCGAGAAATTTTGAGTTATGGACTAATTCAAACTAAACTGATTTGACAAAAACCAATTGGCTAAATTTTCCTGTATGTCACTGATCATTACCTCTAGGCCATCTGTAGGAATATATTTTATGGTGTTATCATCTGCAAATAATATCAGGTTAACATATCTGCGAAAATTGGACTGGTCATTAATATATGTACATTAGGAAAAACAGACGTTCCAAATTGGCTAACTGCCTGCTTCTGAGAAGTCGCATGTCTATATGTGATATATTGTGAACGCTCAGAAAGATGCGACCGTACCAAGAAAATACAACTGCCAGCAAAAAAAGCAAGCTTTTGTAATAGAATTTCATGTGACAGTCAAGTCGTACACACTTGACAACTCTTCGAATGCTTTAGCTACACATTTGGTGACAGTGTTTTTGGCAAGAATTGTGGAATTTTTGTTGCGGGGGCCAAACTAATTTTGTAGGAAATGGTTCTGCTTTTTAAAGAAACTACTGATTTGATCCTTTAAAATAGATTTGAAGGTCTTTGATGAGAAATTAGCAACAGGGATATTGGACGGTAGTTGGTAGGACCATCAGTGGAGCTTTGGTTCTTAAAAATTGGGACTACTTTTGCCTCGTTTAGAACAGACGAAAACATGCCATAAGTAATACAATAATTAATAAGGTTGAGAACATAATAAATAGAAATTTAAACATAACCTATATCAAAAACCGATTATAAGTACTTCTCATAGGCGGTTCATCAAAAAATACAATAAATGCATCACTTTTAACCGCTCGTGTTGCCCTTTAATTAAAATTTTAGCCCGCGCGTAACCAGATTAGGCGTATATATATATATATATATATATATATATATATATATATATATATATATATATATATATATATATATGGCACTAAGTAAAAAACAATTTTTACTTAAAACTTCTACTATATTAAAGGAAATAAACTTAAGACATGTTTCGCCATCACTGTGGCTTCATAAGATGATACAATTAGAATGAAAATAATATTAGCGAACAAAACATGTTTTTACAATCACAAATAAAGTAAGTTTGCGCGATAAAAGTATAGAAAATTAAAATTTCTTAACCTGAGAAGTAATTTCTAACAAGAAATTTTTTTTTCGAAGATTACATTTTTCCCGAAAAATTAATTTTTAGTCCAATTGTCTAACTGAGAACACCGTATAATTCAGATTAAAATCTATAGAAATATATTTTATATATCTTAGACCAGCTAAAATCATCTCCAATCAAATTTTGATAGTATACTATCTTAAAATTGATATATTAACTATTTTTGCATTACTAAGCTTTTCTAAAAGACCTTGGGAGGGCTATCCAACTCGTACAATTTTGACGTGCCCATGGTATCTTTTGTTCAGAAAGTCAAGACGTAAAACATTTTAGCGAATTTTACTGAAATCGGATTTCCATAAAGTTTGTTCGTGGTCCAATTTAAGAAAAAACCGGAAAAGTTATTATCACGTTTTGCCTTGTATAGCAATTTAGTTCTGCACATTTATTTAGTAATATGAACATACAAATTTTGTTTTACTTTCTGAGATAAAAGAAATATTGTGAGGAAACTTCTGGGTAATTAATTAAAACCGATCTGTAAAATATTCAGCTTTAAAATAATATAATTTACTATCGTATTTCTCTCAACTCAAACTGTTGGATTTTGGTTGACATAAATAATTTTGTCGTAAAATAAAAAATATATATTATATGCTACTATAAAATGGCTACAATATAATTACAACTTTTTAATATTTTCATACTACGACCATTTTTGACAGATAGTTCTAATTCAGTCGCCAACGAGGTCAATCCAATTTACAAAGAGGTTACCTCTTATAGGAATAAATCCTATTATGTAAGAGTAGAAAAGGGAACATCAGATAGAGGCTTTAGCAACAATTTCTACTGGAATCATAAAAGATATCAAACCGCGACAGACTGAGTATTGAGTGGTGCAGGGGTGCAATAATGGGGCGCTATAAGCCGGATATAGGCATACGGTAAAGGAGATCTATAGATGTACTTGGGGTGGTTATTTTTAGATGCAAGTGCCTGGATTACGCTATTCATGCAGATGGCACGCATAGTGAGTTTTATTAGCATGATGGTATACAGACTTGCACCGGAGCACTGATAAGACCGTCACGTGTGTTATATTAGTGTATGGTAGATTACGAATAATTGGTCTCTGGCGCCAGTGGTGGTTCGTAAGTCGTTATTATAAAAAAATATAAATATAATTTGCTATATCTTTGTTG
Source organism: Kuschelorhynchus macadamiae (assembly GCA_030620095.1). Taxonomy (NCBI): domain Eukaryota; kingdom Metazoa; phylum Arthropoda; class Insecta; order Coleoptera; family Curculionidae; genus Kuschelorhynchus; species Kuschelorhynchus macadamiae. The sequence continues at coordinate 32,858 of JAUTXW010004529.1, read as the reverse complement.
TTACTCTTATAGTACACAGTTTTTTTGTCAGACACAAAAAGACCTTTCTCCGTGATTTCCCCAAAAATGAAAAAAAATTCTACCAGTCTATTAACCCCGTCATAGTAGTAAGTTGTTAAATTGTGATTTACCCTAATATTTATATTTGACGTTTGTAAAAGGTTAAAGTAAATCAAAATTTAACTACTTTTTTGCTTAAAAATATTATTGTTGAGGTGTTTAAAGCAATCATCGTCTGTTGTTGAAATATAAAATTACTTAAAGTCTTTTTCATTTAATCTGTATTTATATGTTTTTTACGATCCGAAAAAGCCAAAAAAAAATCTAAGACTTTTGCCCCCACTACAACACCCTCTTATCACTTAAAATCATAGGCACCATATCTTTTTTGTTTCAATATATTCAAAATAACCAACATCGTAATTTACAATTTTACAAACTTTTATTTTATTTTACTTGCGATATTAAAATCGAAAAAAGTGTAAAAGCATTATTAATACGAAAAATTTAATAAAATATATCGTACTGCTTAAATACGATACTAGTTCCGCGACTATGAGCTGAAAATCAAATCTATTGAGAATTGAGTACAAAACAAAAAATATCGATCGCTGGATGATGCATATATAAAAACATTGTCTTCCGTGCTCTACTGTACGTACATAGCTATATAACAGATGACTATTAACCCTGGAAATTATAATTTAGCCCGAACCAAAATTCAAATTTACGCGCAAATAGTTGAACGATTACTCTTCGGGTTACACGCTTTCCCAACCGTCTTAAACTACCTGAAGTTTGAAAACCATTTGTACAGATCTTAATTAAAAAAAAAAACATTTTTCTTATTCCCGTCTATGAACAAAATACCGCTCACATTCCAAATTTGTTAACAATATCCTATGAAATTAGTATTCAATCAACCTTATATTTTGATCTTTTATCGGATTATTAAATACCTAATCCTTTACTTCCAAAACGGGAAAAATTATTTTTTGTTTGTGTCGGTAATAAGTTAATTTTGTGACGTTTTGTTCACTGCTTTAATACATGTAACAGGTGTATTTAAGGATATCCTTATACGAGTGTGCCTTAAGTGGAGGTTTTTATTTTACTCAATGCAATTACGCATGCCTTGCCTTTCTATCTAAATTATTGTAATACATCACTTCTTGCAAGCACCTAAATTGGATATTCAGCCTTAACGCCAAAGGGAATTTTAGTGACCTAAAAGTCGCATTTTCTTTAATTAATAGTGACACATAAGTTTATTCATTACCCTTGAGATTCTCGAAGGCAACGGTTTATTGCTATATTTAATCGTCCGGCGTGACATCTGGCAGTCTACGCCAAAGTTCTAGTACCCTTTTTGGGTAATATATTTCTCTATTTTATCTATTCCTTACCATTCTATAAATCATTTATTCATGAACAATTTTCAGTCATACTTTCCTTGTGGGAAAATAAATCCTGGTAATTTCCAAGGTCTAAAATAAGTTTTTTAACGTTACTTGAGATTGACTTTTTACTTCCCTCGTAAAAGGGTAGTACATATTGTAACCGTGAAAAAATCACCCCCCAGGTTTTTACAGATCTTCACGTTTCAGGGCCCCTAGATGCCAAAAAACATGTTTTCTCAATTCCGTCAGTCTGCCTGTCTGTAGATCTTCTGTTCGCGAGATACCGAAAAACTACTTAACATATAAACTTCAAACTTTAGTCAAAATTAAAGGTCATATGGGGATAATCTGGTAACAATTTGATAAAAATCTAATACGGCAAATACGACTAGTTAAATGTTATAAAAATAATTATTTAAAAACTTAACCAATTTACCTTATATTTTGTACAATAATCAAATATTACTTTGGAATTATCTGGCAAAATTTTGGTACAAATCCAATGTGGCGAAATAAAATGCCGCCTTAGCAATAGCATATCTAAAAAATGAGCTTGCAAAACTACTTAATAGATTGATTTCAACTTGAGTGTAACAGCTTTATTAAGTGTAATATAGAGATAAGCTAGTAAAACCGTAGTAAGAATTCAAGATGGCCGAACAAAACGGAAGCCACATAAAATGTTTGTAATCGTGAAAAAATCACCCTCCCGGGTTTTACCTATCTTCACCTTTTAGTATCCCTAGATGCTAATAAACAACATGTTTTCTCAATTCCGTCGGTTTGTCTATCTGTTTGTTTGTCAAATTGCGGCATAGCTAAAGAACTGCTTACCCGATTGTCAGTATAGAGGAACAAAATGGCGGCCTGGTGAAAAGTTAAAAAAATTATTATTAAGAAAATTTTCCAATTTACCTCAAATTTTGCATAAAAATTAAGTATTACATAGAAATGAACTGGTAACATTTTGTTACAAAACCAAGATGGTGGCCTAATAAAATATTTAAAAATCAGCCAAAAAACTACTTATTAGATTAGTTTCAAATGTTGTCCAAGTATAGAGATATAGATATAATCTAGTGAAATTCTGGTATGAATTCCAGATGGCGAAATAAGATGGCGTCCAAATAAAATGTTTAAAAAATCAATGAAAAAAAATTTTGACTTAAATTTAGCACAAAAATTAAACGTAATATAGGAATAAACTTGTACGAAATCAACATGGCGGAACAAAATGGCGGTCTTAAAAATGTCAGTCTAAAAACTACTTACTCGATTTATTTTAAATTATGCTCAAAATGAGCGTCCAATAATGATGTCTGAAAAGACAGTATATGTATAAGTGATATTAAATGACTATGTGCGGCACTAAATTGGGTCACACTTCATTTTTCCTAATAAAATTAAAGATTCGTAATGAGGAAAGTTCTTATCTTTAAAATCAATATGATTCAATTTTAATTTAGTTTTTTAATTAACTGAATGATAATGGATGCTTCATTAGCATTTAAAACTTGTGTACTTCATTTAGCCTTCTTAAATTTTATCAATGATTGACATTTAATGTAATAAACCAGATTTGTTAGAAATTCTGCATCTCAATGGTCTTCCTAATTTAAGCAAATATCTCTAATTTACTAAATTAAGTAAATAAACAAAAAATAGTTTACAAAATCTAAGAATACAATAAATTTAAAAAATAAAAAAGTCAAATAAGTTTACTTTATTTTATAGCAACTTATATGGTCAAGGTCAATTAAAACAATTTGACTTGGCCCATCGAAGTAAGAAGCAAGTATATAATTTGTTGCCATCTCCTTATTGCAAAGAGAGCTAATATTGTGTGCGAGATGATGTGGTAAAGATTTATTTGAGGAGGCATAAACTTATACTAACCATAATAAAATATTATTTTATAAAAATAATAGAAAAAGTATAAAAGGTAACAATACTAAGTATCATGTTTTATAGTACGAACCAAAATAAAAATTATACATATTTACAAAGTATAAACATATGTTCTTCTATAATTAATCAATACACCGAAATTTCGGAAATCGTTCGATTCTCAAAGTACCAGAAGACATTATTTCATTTTCCAGTAAAATATCTATGCTTTCTTTTTAGGTAACTTTTTTATTCGACCAGGTATTAATTTGTTTAAGACTAGACCTTAGACTATTGTAAATTAGTTGCATATTTTTAGTATATTTAAAACAATTCTTTCGATATTATCCGCGCAACTATAGACAGGTGAAAAAAAACATATATTACACGCTATTCAATATTACAATTAAAAATCATCACAAAATATATTCATGCAGTGTTAACTAAGCAATAATAATTAATATTACAAAACTCTGTCCATTAAGAGGGATATTCGCCTATTCCTAATTTTAAGCACTGCCTACATAGTGCCACACAAACTTCCACAAATTGTGGCTTAACTTTAGACGCTAAGTGCACTTGATAATTTTGTACACACCGACCGGCTTGACCAAGTCCGGCAAATCATTAAAATTCATGTTACACATCAGGCCGTATCTCGATAAAGTATATTTCAATTTTAACACCTTAATAAGTTTGGATGGAAAGTTCGGTCTCGGATGGGCACGATACATTTTAGCAGATACATTCTACAGTAGCAGTGTCTTTAAAAAAGTTCAATATGGAATTACTTCATTGGGCACACTTGTCAAAATTTAGCATAGGCAATAACTTTCGCTTCATTACTGATTACAAATAGCTTAATCGGAAATAGTCACGCAGGGGCGTCACTAGGGGGGGGCACCGCTCCTGCCCAATGTTTTGAAGCACTTGACTAAATTATGGTTGAGTTGGGTAATATCTTTACCAATGTTTTATATATACATATATATATATATATATATATATATATATATATATATATCCGATCGACGTCATGAGACCACATAAATACGACAGACAACCTAGGATCATTCACAAAGAAATAGGCAAGATAGGTGAGTATATATTTCAAAAATAAAATGTAATTGGATATAACACCTTAGGCAACATTCGAGGGGTAAAGAAATCCTCGTTATTATAATTATATGATTAGTATACGCTGCTGGACCAAATAGGTTGTGCCTCCTTTCCGGACCATACGATATTCAAAATATTATACCTACGTTACTAGACCATGCAGTGCTACCAATTCTAATGCAAGTACTAGACGCGATTCAACTTATTTGTATATTTCAGATTAAAATCTATGGAAATATATATTACTAATCTTAAAAGCCCTAAATCAAAGTCACTCTAATCAAACCTTGCTGTTATACGACTTTAAAACTATTTCTATTTACTAAGTAAAAAGGACGCTTCGAACGGCTTTAATTCCAAAACGGTTCCCACAATTTTGATGTGTCAAAGGTATCTTCTGTACAAAAAGATAGGTACTACAATATATAAAACATTTAGCGAATTTCACGTAAGCCGGTTTTCCACAAGGTTTGTGCGGGGTCCTTGGTTAAAATAATTTTCGTTTTTTATTTTATTAGATAATTAGTTAAATGTCGTTGATGCGGCATTTATCGTATTCTTTATCGGTATTTTTTATTTGAGTCCCAAGAAAAGCATTTTCGTTGTTATAAATCAAATTTATCATTGTAGGTTATGAAAGAACTTCTCTGTGAAGTTTTTTCATAGTATATTATTAAGTTTCTTTATTAAATTATATTTATATTACTTTACCAACATATTTTATTTATTGTTCCGCTTTATTAAAATATGGTTGCTAACGAGAACTTTGAATATAATGAAAAATATGATCTGCTGTTTTATACTATATAATGAAAATAGGGGGGTATTATGTTATAAGGTATGTTTCATTTTTGTGTAAGGTATGACATTATGAAATAGGTATCCAGAAAGAAGGCAACCTAGTAACAGAATTTTTAGTCGAATTAAAAACAACCTGGTTAATTTTGGATAATTTGGCAAACCTCGGCCAAAAACTTACAATAACCAATAACGGGAAGTCAATTACGTTAAGGTTATGGTAACAATTGGGATCAAACCTACAAGTTCTACTATAAAAATTAAGGAAAGAGTTGGTGTTCCAAAATCTATAGTTCAAGAAATTTAAAAAAACGTAAATTTAAGCTAGATCATAATGTGCATCCGGGTAACCAACACCGACCACTAGAGTTTTGTCATTGGTATTTACAAACAGGAATAGAAATTTTTACAGAAACATTATACGGTCTGATGAATGTTAAATTAGTAGTACTGGAGTTTTAAATAGGCATAATAATCGGTATTAGTCTCAGGAAAACGAACATATTATATTTCCTAGGGAGCGACAGGGTAGTTTTGGTTTTAGTCTAGCATGCTATAATCTGGGGAGTAATCTGAAATTGTTTATCCACAAAGACAGCCTTACAGGAGTTAGATATCATAATTCATAAATAGTAAGACTATATTTAGACAATAATTTTCCTGATCGTTGGATTGGCACATATGGTCAACTAGGTCACCCGATCTTTTAGTGCTCGATTTTTTTTGTATGGGGATATTGAGAAAACAAAATTTCTCAGACCCAACATCATACGAAGATGATGGAAGATCTGTGCAATGCCACTGAGAGAATTACGAAATTTACACGCCAAAAACGTTATTCTAGTTAATGCGCTACGCAAAACAAGAAAACTGTGCCAACAATTCCATTCCATTCAACAAAACGGAAACCGATTTGAGTAATTTTTATGATTAAACATTTAGATTCATATACATTTTATTAAAACAATCTTTAGATTAACTTCTTTTATAGACACAAAAATATATATTATATATATATATATATATATATATATATATATATATATATATATATATATATATATATATATATATATATATATATATATATATATAATAAAGCTGATAAACAGCGTAATAATAGGACACACATTTTTGTCTTATTATAGTCAGTTTAGATTAGTTAATTAGACACTTGGTTAGTCAGTTAGTTAGTTAGTTGTTTAGTTAGTAATAATAAGACATAAGTTTGTGTCTTATTGTTGTCACTTATAATGTCAATCAAGTAAAATCTACCTCAATCGAATATATAACAGTAGTTTTTTTTATTAGTTACAGGAACCTGTGGAAATATAAATGTATGAAATATGTAAAGATATGTTAATATTAGTGTTATTAGATGGACTAAGAAAGAGAACCATGTTTTTATTGGTTTTTCACAGCCTATTCTAAAAAATAATGAGAAATCTAAATTCTAACGATAAAATTGCATTTCTTGGGAAAAATTGAATTCTCAAAAAACACTAAAAATAAATATAAAGTGTTGCCTGAAAATTGAATATTTTCAAAATCATCCTGTATCTCAGAAACGCTGGGGGCTATGAAAATTTCGTTCACGGCGTCTTTCGATCGCTATCTTTACAAATATCGGCGATACCCTATAATGACATCAAAATCCGGACACGATGTCCTAGTGATTATTGTACTCATCAACGCAGAGCTGAAACTATTCAAGTCAGAACCAATAGATTCCTTTTCTAAGCTAAGCAAGAAATAATAAAATTTTAGGAAATTCAAACGCTAAAGGTGTAAAATAAGAGATGAAAGTTTGTGGGAGGAGAAATAATTCTTTGTCTATTGATTTGAAATTTAATACAAATAGGTACTCCCAAATAAAAACAAATAATCACGTGTTTCAGCACTTATCAAAATTCATCCCCTTGGGTGTAAAAAAATGGGAGTAAAATTTTCTTTGTATGGGAAAAATTTTAATTATCTCGAGCAAAGCCGAGACGGACGATGTTAATCATTCATAAAACCATACTAAAATGCATCATGTAGAATAAGCATTTTTGCTATTCTTACTTTTGCTTAGAAAAGGTACTAATCGATGCTATTTGTCTGTAATTGTTTTTTTTTTGAGTATTGGTATAACTACTAAACAAAAATAAAAAAGTCATGCAAAACGAAAAAGATGACAAAATAGAATAATCGGTTCCCGCATTGAAGCCTATTTACTTGGCTACTGGAGAAAATACGCATGGTCCTCATAGAGTTGATCTTTAGTTAGTGCTTATAGCCAACCTCAAATAAAATAAATCGGTAAATTTCTTTTACCCGGAACTTCCAGAGTTATGAATATTTCCTTACATGAATTGAATTTTCTTTCATTTTTGTAGCCAAAAGAAAAAATTCAGGAGGGAATTTCCAGTTAGATTGCTTTACAGATTATTTTGATAAATATATCAAATTTGCGAAATTTGCGAACCAAAAATAAATCCCATTTCATGGTCAAATCAAATACAGAATAATCTATAAAAAATATAAACTCATATCCTTTGTGTAACAAATTAAACAAAGTACTAAAATTGGAACACATTTTTTTCATGTTTTTGGATTTTACCTACTACCTCATACTTGTTTTCCTTGCAGCAATAGCGCCGTATCAGTACCGATAGTTGCTTCTCTGCACAGTTTATTCAGATTTCAATCATACTACTACTACTCTATAATCTAACAATAAATATATTATATGTGCCTTAATTTGTCATTCTGTCGATCATAGTTTAAGCAATTTATGTTCCACAATACCGCATCTGTGTTGTGTAATGGATTTGTTTACTTTTAACTCACATTGGTAAGATTAATATTATTAATTGGAAGAAATTTTTTTACTTAGAAATTTCTCTATTTTAAACTCAGAAAAGACCTGAAGAAAGGAATAAGCATTCTCGAAAGGTAGACCATAGAATAAAGAGTTTCGTATAATAGGCCAGGCCTCGTCTTTTTTTGACTGCATCCCCACAAAACCCAGATCTAAGAGGATGAAATTGTTTCACTTCTAGTTTAAAGTGCTTTTTTTAACTTGTCAGTAACATACCTCTTAGCTATTACGAAGTTTTTAAAGACTAAAAGGTTTTAAAACAAAATTTAAATGACAAGCTTTTATAAAAATGTAATAATAAAGAGGAAATAACCTTGCATCTCCGCCTTATTTGGTAGTACAGCCTAAATTTTTGAATAAAATTTAGAGTGTTGCGGAACATGTTGGTAAACACGATATTTACATTTTTGTTATTGTCAACTATTTAAGCTTGCTCTATTTTTGTATATTTTAATAAAATCCCCTTATTTAATTTTTTTTACATAAATATCTGTGATTATTGCAAAAAAAAATTTAGTAATATCAAAAACCGTATAAAACATCTATCCTTTCATTTTGCAAATGTAAAAAATAAGTTAATTAGTTTTTCAATTAATATGACAATTTACATTGAAAACCCAAATGAAAGGCTCTACATAACCTTACTGTTTTTGCTTATCAACATAACGCGTACGTTGTTTACCATTAACTGTTCATTTTAAAAGTTGTGTGACATGCAAAGCTATGCAAAATTAATTATTTGGTTTCTGTAATTTTTGCAGGGCACGCATACGCCATTCAAAACAGAAGTTGTTATGCAACCAATAAAGGGAGAGAAAATAAACGAATATAAAATGCAAGTCAATGGCTCTTTGCAAGCCGAAGTCACTAATGTAGCATTAATTTCATAATAAGGTTCCTATTTTTATTAAACGGATAATATGGTATTACATATTTAATTCGCAGCTTCTTGAAATCGGAAATTACTGCTGATTAAATACCTGTGTTCGGTTTTTTTTTAATTCTACAAATAATATATTACTTCCCTTTTAAGAGGAAAGTATTGTCGTCGTGAAAAATCCTAAATCCTGGAAAAACTCATTTTCTAATTTCGTCGGTCTGTCGCTCTGTCAATCTGTTCAAAACACTACTTATCCAAATGACTTCAAATTTTGTATAATTTGGCAAAAATTCAATATGACACGAGAATGAAATGTTTAAAAAGATCTGTGTAAAAAGTCTACTGATTTAATTCCCTTAAAATTTTGTATAAAAATCAGGTGTGACTTGCATGGATAAATTGAACTGATAAGATCTTGGTGTGAATCCTTAAAGGCGAAACAAAATGGCTGCCTAATAAAACGTTTTAAAAATCCGTGTAAAAACTACTTTTTAAACTCAGTTCAAATTTTCACAATTTATATAATATGTAACTACCAAATAACTATATGCTGAACTAAATACGGTCCTCTTTTACTAATCCTAATTAAAGGAAAGATTAATTGTTTTTTGTTGTTTCTGTTTAAAACTAAATTTAATTTAAGACTTTTCTGCAGACACCTATAGCTACAAGTCCTATTTACTAAGCCACAAAATAGGTAGCCTTTTCTCTGAATATAACTGCATGTATACCCATTGTTTCTGAAACAATTATTAGGTTCAATGAAACAATAATGTCCCTAGTTTAAATAGTCTTCTTTTCACGTCTACTATATATGGGCTGGCTCAATTCGTGCAGTCTAAAGTTGCACGATTTAATCCACATTCATAAATGAGTGCTTTTCTAAACTCGGACGCCTAATCACCATCAACTGACGCTAATTAACAGCATGCATCGTGAAAACTGCTTGCCTAGAAATTAGCTCACTAAGCACAGGATTATTTGCTGAAGATTAGCATCGCACGTATTTGAGGCGCTAACAATAATTTGCATTTAAATACGTGTGAATGAGTGTGGTAATTGCGCAAGTTTTTCTTTAAATTATATATGAATATGAAAACAATAAAACACACACTCTTATACTTTACTTTAACCATAAGTTTCACTTTTCCATCGTGTCTAAAAGGAAAACTTTATAACTGTTTATCAGAAAATTGTATCGACTGTTACTGAGTATATTGACATTGTTTTTCACGATACATAGTTTTCATTTCAGCTGACGTAATGTGAGAACTAGAAATTCAACTAAAATTTTCTCAATTAATTTGATGCCATGTTTTGAGATTAGGTTTCATTTTTACGTAAGGTAATTATTTTGGATAAGTTTTTCACAAAACATTTAAATTTTCTTTCAACAAATAGATAAATACTAGTTCCAATTCTAACCACTTTTAAGCATAAAGGTGAAGGATTTACACTGAATATTTACCCCAGCCCAGATTTAAGACCCCTCGATTTTTGAACTGTTCTGGTTGTTTTTAGGACGCTTATCTTAAATTGTACACATTGAAAATAATACAAATTAAAATTTATCGGCTAGTCGCAATACCGTACTATTAACATATTTTATTTGAAATTCCATTACATTTTATGTATGCGAATGTTGCAGTATCTGTATTCTGTATTCTAAGGTTTTGTTTATATAGTATAAATATGACCATTGTTTCTTGAAAATAAAACGTAAAGATCAGTATATAATATGCTGATGACGTTTTACATACAAATTTTGATTGTCATTCAGTCTGGTAGCAATAGCAATCTCGTGACAAGCTTTTAGATTCGTTAATATCAATAAATTGGTGAGGTCCAATCAAACCACAATACGTATTTTCTTTTTAATTCATTTTAATGAAAACTTGTCTTTAATTTTATTTTTTACCATTAGTAACCATGTGAAATTTAAACGAATTATGACTATTTTAAATGCATTTTTTTTCGATGTTATTCGCAGTTCCAACCTTGAAAACCACTACGTAGAATTTTCAGTAGAAAGACAAAATGTATTAAAAATTCATACTTTTCGTTTTAGCCGAATCAAAACCATGTAACTTATCCACCATTTGGTGGCCATCTTGATTTTTTATATATAAAATTGTATTGTTCCGACAACTGAGTATACCTACATACCAAATTTGGAGTTAATTAATTATGTGCAAGAGAGCAAAAAAATCAATTAAAACCGACCATCATTTTGAATTTCTAAATTTTGTACTAGATACCCATTTTCAGTCGAATCTTAAAGAATAACAATCTTTGATCGCCATTTTGGAGCCGTCATCTTGTATTTTTTATATACAATAGTGTAAAATTGTACTATCTCGCGAACTATGTACATATGCAAAATGTCAGGTCATTCGAACATCAGAAAAAATAAAAATTCTGAATATAAACAGTATTTCCAATATATTTAGCACCGCCGGATACAAATCAAGATTCCCATGTGACGTCACACGCTAGCGGCTACATGCATATATTATCATTAAATCTGTGTATAATGGTTTTATTAAAGTTTCCAAAGATGGATTTTGTTTCATATCAGCAATATTCTTTGCAAAACCATTTCTCTTAATTTTAGAGGCTACTGGATATCCTTAGTTTTTTAAATTTTTTATCAATGCGTTTTGTGTATTTAGGTTATTTTGTTGTACCTTGGTATTTAACATACATTTGTTTAATTAGATCTTTGAGGGGAAAGGAAATTTTTGAATCCAAAAACTTAAATTGTTTATTTAAAAAGTTTCCAGTACAAGCCAAGATATTTTTAAATAGATGATAGTTCAAAAATAGATTGACTGTACCAAGAATAACAAATAAGGGCTTCCAGATTCACTGTATTTTAATTCTTTAATATATACTTTACAAAAATTATTGGTTTTTTACACATGACGTCCTTATACTTTCTCGTATGAGAACTGTAAAAGCGACCCAAAAACTATTTCGATACATTTTTGTCTATTCAGCTGCAAAAGTTGTTCTAAGTCTAATTTTTTTAAAAACGTATCCCAAATTTAAAATAAATTAAACCAAACTGATTATGGACATAGGATTCCAATGTTGCAAGATCAAAACTGTTCTTGATTTTTTTTAGAGTGTTGTTTTTAAAGGCTTCAGACGTCTAAATAATGATATATTCATTTTAATACCATTAATTTTTTTTATAAAAAATATTTTTATATTTTGTTTTTGTAATTTTTAATTACTAAAAAAATTAGTAAGGATATTTCATTTATTACGATTTCAAATGAAATGATTCTTTGTTTTGGTTTAACCAGTCGTTAGAAAGTTATCGGAGCAAGTCATTTTTATTAGTTATTTCGAAGATACAGCTGAGATTCGCTTATCCATTGAGCAAAAAAAATTAAGGATATTGAAAATTGGGACTCATTTTATCCTTATTTATCAAGTTATAGTCAAAATCTGGATAGCTCGGTTTCTTTGCCCTTTTGAAACACCTATAAAAGTCATGTGAAATTAATTACGTAATTAGCTACTAAGCGATCTAAAAAAATCTGAACAAAAATTTTAAATAATAAAAGCCTACAGAATGGTTTATTAGATATTTTACTAGACAGGAACTTTCCCGGCATGCCACAAAAAATTGTTGTTTTATATATATATATATATATATATATATATATATATATATATATATATATATATATATATATATATATATATATAGGGTTATTTTCTTGGGAATATGGTTCAGATAGACAATTACGAGTTTATTACAAGGACTTTATATTGTCTGCAGGACGTTTCGGTCGTGGGTACGGCCTTTTTCAACTGCGTTAAGCTAAAATTACATACAAGCCAATATAAAAAAAAAACTAGAAACAAAGAGTCATAACTTACCATAGACAAATAGTCAAACATTACAAAATGACACATAACATAGAAAAAAAAAATAGACAAGATCGTCACTACATTTGAACATGTACAGGTTAAACAAACTAATTTACATATACAAAACAGTAAACGTATGCGTGTACGGGTGACAAAGAGTACTGAAACGAATTAAAAGTTGTTCCTTCTTTCCACGGCAAATATTTATCTTAAGAATTTGTTTTTTTTTGGGTTGGTCATTTATTGCTAGGCACAATTTGACTATATATGTTACATTAGAATATTGTGATATATTTTATTTAAATGAGCTATTTCGGATTTATTATTTATGGCGTTTGGAGTTTTCTTTATGTAAATCATCTCAAAAAATTCACGTTTCCTATTGTGCTGTTCTGTTTTTAAAATTTGGGTATTATTTAAATCGAAAGTATGATTTGTCTCATTTTCGTGTTTTTTTAGGGCGGTGGTATTTTTATGATCATATTTGTGCCCATTTAGTCTATTATGTAGGTACTGGCTTGTTTGTCCTATTTATACAGAAGGGCATTCTTTGCAGGGTACTTGATAGACTACGTGTGTTTTTTTGTTTTTTGGGATTTCACTTTTTAATTTACTGAAACAATTATTAACCAAATTGATGGCCTTATGGCTAACCTTTATGTCATGTTTTCTAAAAAGTTTTTGAAAGTTTTCGGAGAGGTTGGGAATGTACGGAAGAGTTAAAAAGTTATTGGTTTTATTCTTTTTGTCATTTTGTTTAGGAGCATTTTGTAAAATGTTTTCATTGGATTTCTTAAAATTTTCCATTCTATTTCTAAAAATCGGGTTAATCATTTTAAGGGGATAGGAGTTAAGTTGGAGTACTTGCTTAGCTTTTTTTATAGAAGATTCCCGGTATTCGGGGCTACTCAATTTAATGGCTCGATCCGCTAGTCCAATTATGACAGCTTTTTTTGGGAAATATGATGCTGTGAATTATAATTTAGGTACCGTCCCGACCATGTTGGTTTTGTGTACCATTCAGTCTTTATTGTGTTGCTGCAATCGTGCAAGGTCATGTCCAGGAAATTAATTTTATTGTTAGTTTCGATTTCTATGGTAAATTTTAGCTTTTCGTGGTAATTGTTAAATTTTTCCAATACGTATTTTTCACGATTTTGTGGAATGCAAGTTATACAATCATCCACGTATCTGTAAAAAATAGAAATCGAAACTAACAATAAAATTAATTTCCTGGACATGACCTTGCACAATTGCAGCAACACAATAAAGACTGAGTGGTACACAAAACCAACATGGTCGGGACGGTACCTAAATTATAATTCACAGCATCATATTTCCCAAAAAAAAGCTGTCATAATTGGACTAGCGGATCGAGCCATTAAATTGAGTAGCCCCGAATACCGGGAATCTTCTATAAAAAAAGCTAAGCAAGTACTCCAACTTAACTCCTATCCCCTTAAAATGATTAACCCGATTTTTAGAAATAGAATAGAAAATATTAAGAAATCCAATGAAAACATTTTACAAAATGCTCCTAAACAAAATGACAAAAAGAATAAAACCAATAACTTTTTAACTCTTCCGTACATTCCCAACCTCTCCGAAAACTTTCAAAAACTTTTTAGAAAACATGTCATAAAGGTTAGCCATAAGGCCATCAATTTGGTTAATAATTGTTTCAGTAAATTAAAAAGTGAAATCCCAAAAAACAAAAAAACACACGTAGTCTATCAAGTACCCTGCAAAGAATGCCCTTCTGTATACGTAGACAAACAAGCCAGTACCTACATAATAGACTAAATGGGCACAAATATGATCATAAAAATACCACCGCCCTAAAAAAAACACGAAAATGAGACAAATCATACTTTCGATTTCAATAATACCCAAATTTTAAAAACAGAACAGCACAATAGGAAACGTAAATTTTTTGAGATGATTTACATAAAGAAAACTCCAAACGCCATAAATAATAAATCCGAAATAGCTCATTTAAATAAAATATATCACAATATTCTAATGTAACATATATAGTCAAATTGTGCCTAGCAATAAATGACCAACCCAAAAAAAACAAATTCTTAAGATAAATATTTGCCGTGGAAAGAAGGAACAACTTTTAATTCGTTTCAGTATTCTTTGTCACCCGTACACGCATACGTTTACTGTTTTGTATATGTAAATTAGTTTGTTTAACCTGTACATGTTCAAATGTAGTGACGATCTTGTCTATTTTTTTTTTCTATACCACCGCCCTAAAAAAACACGAAAATGAGACAAATCATACTTTCGATTTCAATAATACCCAAATTTTAAAAACAGAACAGCACAATAGGAAACGTGAATTTTTTTAGATGATTTACATAAAGAAAACTCCAAACGCCATAAATAATAAATCCGAAATAGCTCATTTAAATAAAATATATCACAATATTCTAATGTAACATAGGTATATAGTCAAATTGTGCCTAGCAATAAATGACCAACCCAAAAAAAACAAATTCTTAAGATAAATATTTGCCGTGGAAAGAAGGAACAACTTTTAATTCGTTTCAGTACTCTTTGTCACCCGTACACGCATACGTTTACTGTTTTGTATATGTAAATTAGTTTGTTTAACCTGTACATGTTCAAATGTAGTGACGATCTTGTCTATTTTTTTTCTATGTTATGTGTCATTTTGTAATGTTTGACTATTTGTCTATGGTAAGTTATGACTCTTTGTTTCTAGTTTTTTTTTTATATTGGCTTGTATGTAATTTTAGCTTAACGCAACACACTGGTTGCAGACAATATAAAGTCCTTGTAATAAACTCGTAATTGTATATATATATATATATATATATATATATATATATATATATATATATATATATAAATTCTTTTAATTAATATAATTATCGGATTATTTATTTATTTGTATTATTCCAAATTATTTGTTGCAATTCTAAGAAAACAATATAAACTAAATTGACATTTTTTTTTTATTAAAATACTTTTAATTTAATATTCTAATGCAGACAAAAATTATAAAGTATATAATAAAAAAGTATACAAGATGCAAGGCAAGTAATTTCTGTTTTGTGGGAGCAAATACAACAACAAATTGATAATTTGGAAGCAATGCTTGCAATTCTATTTACTTTTTAAGTGACATTTTTTATTTGATTGGGCTAGCTTTACTTGCACTAAATTATTATATACTTTATTTTGCTTAGTTTGGTTGGTGTTTTTGTTTAATTTTAATTATCTGTTCCATTTACTTTGTTAAGTATTAATTGTAAATAAATTGGTATCATAAATTTTAAAGCACAAAGTGCTTTAATAGTTATTTACGTTATAAGGATCGAAATAAGGATCATTATGAGACTAGCCGTGAATATAATCAGACGAGGCGTTAACTGACGATAATATAACAGCGTGTCTCACAATGATTGTTTTTGATCTGAATAATACACATAATCTAAATAAGACCGTGATTTAAATCTCTCGACTCGAAAATTATAAAAATGTTTCTATCTCTTCCTAGGAGAGAGATAAATTTATATTTTTTCTGCATCATTAGGCACGGTCCATTCTAGTACCAAATATGACCGGTCTAAAGAACATGACAAACATTTTTATAACATGGATTATATTTTTCCAGAACCTGCAGAGATTTAAACATTTTTTAATATCTGCAGACCTTTTTTGAATCGCCCTGTAGCTGCATATGTAAATAATTTAACATATCTTTAACATACACTATGAAAGGTCAAAAGAACAAGGTCCCAAAATACAAATTATGAAAGGTTATTGTGTCAAAAAGTCATTAAAGTTTAAAATTTAAAAATGAGTTTATATTGCATATCGAACACTCTGGTTACGACTATACTGACCTGTTTTCTCTACGAATGGTATATAGGGTACTGACTACCTGACTTGTAATGAAAATGATACCATTCATACATCGGACCGTATTATTTGTATTCAATTAACTTAGACCTACCCTTAGTTAACATGTGGTTAGATAGTTTATTTTAAACACATAATATTACACATATACATGTTTTTGTGGCAAAATATATCCCAGTCAATTGCATATATGTTGGTATAGGCAAAAATTATACTAAAGGTATCTAATTATTGTTATCTCGAAACGAGAATTATTAGATAAGCAAATTTTGGAGCCGCCCATTTTTAAAAAGGCTCGATTTGCGACGCGCGAGTTGACCAAACCCCCTGTTTTGGATATAAAGTTTACCCTAATAGGATTTTTTTGCTCTGAATATATAATTATATTACTTAAGCCACGGTATAAAAGGTTTTGTTATCGGGGTGTAAACATTAAAAAATTTCAACACGAACCCAATTTGGCAACAGTATTTTTTCTTGCTTAGTCCTATCATAATATGTATAATACAAGTTTTTTTTTGTTATTTATATGTCTATAAAAGAAACGATTTTTTAATGAACATACAAGAGTGCGCTTACTATAAAATTGTGATACAATACAAATTTAAAGGTTTAAATCAACATAAACAGTCATGAAATGACTGAAACCAATATAATTAAATAATTATGAAAGGTTTTGCTGAACTATCTGTATTTCTAATTTTTCACACTAATAATTGAATATTTTAATTACTGTTTCAAAATAATTTGAAACCAGTATTATAATACGCTATTTAATAGACATTAGTCATCAATAATAAATCGCTATAGATTAGTTGGATATGTCAGCTACGCCAATATTTGACAAGATAAATCAGCGGAAAACAAATATTTGAAATGTTCTATATAGTTATTAAGTAATAACATAGATAAAGTATAAATTGCTTGAGTTAGTATACAAAGCCTATTACTTTTCTACAATGTATGCATTATTTTAAAAACAGAAAATAACGAACTTAATTTTTCTTGATTATTATAAACTTCAAATAAGTAGCATTATAATGTTTCAATCTATTGAGTTAATATATCTTTAATTTCTTTCAGTAATAGCGATAAAACAAGAATCGAATTGCGGTGTTTTTAACCTATTGATGTTTGTTAAATTCTCTTGACCACATTTAAACATGATGCCTAAATTAAATCAGCCGTACCGAAAATTGTAAATAACAATATTACAACGCAAATGAACCGTTTTGGACCAATGCCTAATGACATAATACACGCGCCCTTGTTGTCCCCGTAAACGATACGCTCCGCGGGCTATTCCGTATCCATATTACTAACGCGAGATTAACTAGGGTTTTACGGTTTTGATAGATAACGATTTTGGTAAATTATCAAACGCGGTTAAATATTAAAATTATATATTTTTGATATAGTAATTTAGAATATAATAACTTTTGATTCTTGGGACAAAAAATATTATCAAAATTTTTTTTGCTCGCTCAGAGAGAACTTTTTATGTAATAGTAATAGTAAATAATAAATAATGTAAAAAATGTGCAAGAGACGAAATGTGTGCACGTGTACTATAGAAAAGTGCCTCAAAGTAAAATTATGCTTAACAACAAAGACCGATTATTTTAATGCATATTTTAAGGCTCTTGGAAATTAAAACTCAAAATAAAATTATGGTATTATAATAACAAAATTTTATTTTGAGTTTTAATTTCCAAGGGCCTTAAAATATGCATTAAAATATTTCCAAATAAGTAGTCCTAAATGGCGCATTTGACAACACTGAATTAAATCTTGCTATATGCATGCTAAGTATACGATACGATTAAACGATGAGTACAACGACATAAGCGATTCGGGGAATTTATGAAACTGCCTGTTGGATAGGGATGGCAACGATACATCGATATTCCTATTAGATACATTTGAGAAAAATATCGATATATTTTTATCGATATTATATTTCTGATATATCGGTTATATCGATATAATTTGGTTTCGATATATCGTTACAGAATTTTCTTACTAATATATTATACAAAGTGCTTTTTGGAACGGTCGATAGATAGAAGCACAATTATTTTTTAATTGAGTGTCACGCCGAGTCGAGATTTTATCACCCTATATTAGTTTATTATCTGAGGTTTTTATTGTTCTGTTGGTAATAATGATTAGTGTTGCGTATATGCTGTACTGTGGGATTTCGCAGCTGGGTTTATGACAGACGGAATTTTATCATTATATATAAATTTGTTATGGCTCCTGCTAAAAGTAAGATTCGGAAATATAAAACGAAAACCTATTTTATGTACCAATTTTGTATATTTAACCTAAAATATAGAACTCGAAAATAACAAATAAACCTTTGCATTGAAATGATATACCGGAAAAAATATCGATTAATTTGCGCCGATATATATTATTTTTGCCATCCCTACTATTCTACTATCTATTCGAAGTATAAATAATCGATATTTGCTAATAGCCATGGCGTTGTAACCATAAGTAATTTCTTACTGATAAAACTCGGACAGGATTATAACTCGGAAATATATAGTAATTTGGAATTCATTCTAGTTTATGCTTTAACTTCGTAAATTAAAATTATTTATTTCAGACTTAAAACAAAATAATACATAATTTTATAAATGATTAAAAGCAAGTAATTATATTTTTTAATTATTACCATTTTAAATCAAAATATTACATTTTAATTTGCCATAAAATATATGTTTTACTCTAAAACTTTTAAAAATACAACCTTCAATACATTTGCTTCGTGTCTTCATCAGGGCTAAATAAAAAGAACCGTTGTACCAAAATATAAATGACAAATTCACGCAAAAAAACAATAGTAGGTATTGAAATAAATGTATAAGGATATAGTTTATAGTAAAATATAAAATTTTGTGGATGTTACGTAAGTAATTCTTTTATGTTTTATCTATTTCTATTTGTTTCAATATAAACTGTATATATATAAATGTACATTTAATTTTAAAATCGGTGTGATTTAAGTAATTCTTTCAGTTTTATTTATTTATTTCTTTATTTTACTCTAAACTATATCCATGTAGATTTATTTCAATACCAAACTTTTGTTTTTTTGCGTGAATTTGACATTTATATTTGCGTACAACAGCCGATGTGTTGTGTGTTTTTTTGGCCCTGATGAAGACACGGAGAGTGTCGAAACGTCGGCAATTGATTTAAAATAATAAACAATACCTCAACCAAACAAGCTGTTGTATTATTTTAGGATCAGATACGTAGTGGACGTGAAACGAACAAAAACACTTCAATACATCCTACATCATATAAATTCTAATTTTATATTAGGGACAATAGTTTTGTAAAGACGTAGGCACTAATTAAAAATTACGCCGTAACTAGGGCCCTTCCAAAATATACCTAGTCGAAAGAACTAGGTGGACGCGAAGCTGCGACGTCACGCATTACGTCTTTTTTATATCAACCCAAAAAAAAAGGACCAACTAGGGCTAACCGAAAACACAGTCCCCTACTTGAAAAAATCATAGGTTTTGAAAAAAAATTATACTCCCATATTTTCAGTAAAGCAATGCATGACGTTCCGCGTGCACCCATTATATTCGAGTGGATACACTTTAGCGTACCTGTAGTCACATTCTAAACATTATAGGTGTTTATGCCTTATTATTTAGATCCCTCATATCGTAATTTTTTAACAAGTAATACTAAAGATTAATATATTTTTTTATTCTACTTTTCTACTAGGCAAATTAGCTTATCTTATTTCTATCTATATTAACTTCTTATTATTAAACTTTTCTTTGAAATCCTTTATTTTAAAATTATTTTTATGCAAAAGCTTGCATTTTAATGTTGGTAGCATAGTTAGACCATATACACAATATATCAATTGTTTTGATACACAGTACTTTATTCAGAAAGAATTCCATTTTTAGTGACAACTATCAAGAAGTTAGTTTTCTAAACAAATATATATACAAAAATAATATTAATAAACAGGTTTATTATTAAAAAAAACAAAATTACAATTTCAAAAAATATACATACACATCTTGAATAGAAGGAATAAAAAGCAACTTATGCAGCTTCCCTCACAAGGGAAGGGGCTGCTGCTGAGGAACAAGACAGAAAGCGAAAGAGAAGTAGAAATATTCTGAGAATAATAGGTATTTGTTAAGCGAGTTTCACTGTTTTTGTAATTGTTGGCCGAGTAATTGAAGTTTTATTGTTTTTTTAAAGGATGCGACAGATAATGCTGTGCTGATGATTTTATGTTTGTTAATCAAGTTTGCAGTTTGATAAGAATAACTTTTTCTGAACTGTTCTTTGTTGTGAAGGTATTGATACCAGATATTGTCGGCGTAAATTTAAGTTATGCACATCCGTACGGTATTATAGTTTATCTAGGAGTGTGGAGGGCGGTGAAATTTTAAAATCTTCTAAAATAGGCAAGCGGAGTGGAGGATACGACGGTGTTGTATGTTCAGCCAGCCCAACTTGGCCAGCTTATGCGAAACCCTCTGCCTTCGTCTAATGCCGTAAATAAAACGTATGCAACAATTTTGTACTTTTTGTACCCGATTTTTAGCCCGTAAATCAAGAAAAGGACCATAAACGTTATCTGCGAAATTAAATTGTGACAAAATGAGAGTGTCGGATAACAAGGCCTTGGTTTTTGCTGAAGTACATGTCGATGAGGGTACAAAAGTTTTAATACGTTTTAATGCCTTTCGAAGGCATGCAGTTACGTGATATTAAATTTTAGTTAATACTGGCAGTGACGAAGAGATTTCATGGAATTAAAGGTGTAGTTGCTGTAAAGAAGAGGGACCAAGAACGCTTCCCTGGGGAACACCTGCTGTGATACTGAATAACCCTCTGGCTCCTGTCCGAGAGGAAAGACGCCCACATTGCCACCACCGACTGACTAAAACCTATATATTTTAGAATCGAGAGCGATATATAACGGTGAATCATGTCGAAAGCTTTTGTATAATCCAATAGGATGAGAATGATTCATCTACAATATCATCCACAATATGTTTATAAGGGATGAGGTTATTATTGGAAACCTACGAAGAAATTTGAGATTCCATTACATTTTCCAGAATTTTGGAGAGCGTAGGTAACAAGGAAATCGACCTTAGTTGACCAAAGTCTGCAGGATTCCTGACCTTAGCCAATGGAATGACATGTGCTTGCTTCCAATTTTTAGGAAAATATGGCTGCAGATTACAACAGTGTGTGTTATGTATGGAATCATAAGACAGCACAAAAAAATTAAAGTAATATTTATGTTATCTGCACCGGATGACTTGGATTTAATACCAGGAATAATGTTAGCTACAAGTTCTTCTGAAATGGTACTAAAATGAAATGACATGTTTGATAACGTTAAATTTCGAAGCTGCTTATAATAGTTCCAATGTTCGGTAAGTCTGGTACATCGGAAGCGATTTAAAACCTGATTTCTAAATTTTTAAAAGAATCTAATGTTGTCAGTCATCCAGGGACAGTAGAGCTTAGCAATTCTCACTGGAGCACGTCTATCAAAGAGCTCTAGAATGGTATTAGTGAAAAACGAGATTTCTTCATGGAAATTGTCTGTGTTGTAAATGTTATAAATGTGTAAAAAATTGGTGGCACTTAATTATGATTATTTGGCATAATTTTATTTTTATTTATTTATTTTATCGTTTAAAAATAACTAACATAAATATTTTTGAAGCTATGTTGAGATCATGCTATAGACTTCAGTTTCCATTTTTTAAATACTGATAGATTCTGCAGTGCTCATATCCTAAATAATTATTGTTTGGTTTTAAAACACCAACCTATAGGTTAAAATTGCCAAATTCAAAATAATTATAAAAAGATAACCGAAAAAGTTCCATGAACTCATTAACTAAAATTATGGTGTTGCTTGACTTCCTAAAGGTTTCAACACCATTAATCACTTGCTTAGGTGTGCTAACCTTAAGCACTATGGATTCACGGAGAGAGTACTAAACTTTTTTCAGTCGTATCTTCGGGGAATCCCTTGAATCTATCATCTCAGGAGTGCCTCAGGGATCCATCCTTGGTCTGCTTCTATTTACAGTGTACACAGCGGATATATTAAATCCCATTAATTTATGGGTATGTAATGCCTACTGGGTACGAACATCACGCTGCCGAGTACATTGTGACTGAGGAGTTACGACACCTGAAGGAGCTCTCGAGAGAACATAATTTGAAGTTGAATCAAGAGATATCTATGCTGATGGTATTTCAGAGCGAGAAAATACACAAGGTGGAGACCTACTAAACATAAGCATAAATGGCACGAACCTTCCTAGTGCACCATGTGCTAAATCGTTGGGTGTAACCTTTGACAGCAAACTAAAATTTTCGTAACAAATAAATACTATTCTAAAGGCCTTAAATTTTTGTACAACAACGAAAATATATTACCAAAAAATCTGAATAAATCACTCACCGAATCACTGGTTCTGTGTAATTTTAATTATTGTAGTTTTTTATGCTATTTTCTTAAATAATATTGAAAGAGTAGAATAAAGAAGGTCCAAAACTACTTACTATTTCTGCTGTTTCTAATCTTTAGTACAGAAAATATGAGTATCAGGCAGGCACTTTAAGGAAGATTAAGTGTAAGAACAGTAAAGAACTTGCCTTCTTTGAGGTGTGGGTGGGATTATTCCCAAAAACATTTTGTAAATCCCATTTTGAAATAAAGGACGTATATTATTATTAGTATTATTATTATTTTTATTATTATCGAAATTGACAATCAATTTCTCAATAAATGTTGAGTTCCAAGCCCATCCCGGATGCATGCATCAAAAGGAGTGGGCTGGTTTCTATTAGTTCTATGTGTTGTACTGTAAGAATTTTCTCACTACGTGGCAAGTACTGAGCAGGACTGCCTTCTGGATGTCGATGAAGGTGTTAGTATGTCCTATGATTTTAAGTTATGTTCTAGTGTTTTTGGAACTAGTTGATACGATGATCGGTATCACATGAACCTTATTCAGTCGTCACATCTGCTGGATCTCGATTGCCAGCTCCGCATATTTGGCCTTTTCCTCTTGATATTTATCCACACGTTGTTATTGTTGGGTACAGCGACATCTACATAATAGGATGTCTTTGTTTCCTTATTTAACAGTACCACATCACGATTATTCGTCACCCGTTTGTAGGTGATAATTGCCTGGTCGTAGTACAGTTTGAAGTCATTATTTTTAAGCACTGAACTTGGTTGGTATTTCTATAATACGACACAAAGGTGTTAAGGCGCCCGTATTTATTGGCAAGCTTCTGGTGTATGATGTTATGTCGCTGGAGGTAGTGCGTGTTTGCTAGCTAAGTGCAGCCAGATGTTATATGCTGTATAGTCTCTGATCTTTCGCTACATTTCCGACACTTATCGGATTTACCGGACCGGTCTCTGATGATTTAGTGTAATTTCGTGTGTAAATAACTTGGTCCTGTATTGTCATTACAAATCCTTCTGTCTCTGGGAATAGTTGTCCATCCTTCAGCCACCTGTTGGATGCTTCCTTATCTATATGTGGCTGATTCAAGTCATTGTGATGTCGGCCGTGCAGTGCCATTTGAGCCCACTGTTCTTTTGTCGAGGTCTGAAATTGACTTTAGGAGGATGTTGTCACCTGCGAGATTGAGAGGAGAGTACGAGTTGTCACTTAGGGTCACTATGCGGTGGAGGCTTGATGTTTATTCCTTATTGGTGAAGAGATCTCTCAATTTTTGCAGCTGTCGGGCGTACGAATTGGTCAAATCAACAAGGGATCTTCCACCTTTTCTTCGTGGTAAGGTCATTCGGAGAGTTGATGACCTTGGGTGGTGTGACTTGTACATGGTCATCATTAGGCGAGTAGTCGCTGTAATCCCTCTAGCTCCGTGTTAGTCCATTTCAAAATTCCGAAACTGTAGATCAGCACGGGAACAGCATAGGTGTTAATTGCTGTAATTAGATTTCCGGCGTTCAGTTCTGTCTTCAGAAGAGCTCGCACTCTTTGAATATACCGATCTTTCATCTTGTTTTTTCCTTGCTTATCCTGGAGCAGTCTAGCTTGTTGGAATCCTAGGTATTTGTAGTCTCTCCTTGGTTCATCGCTTGAACTATTTCTCCATTGGGTAGGGCTACATCACTATTAATGACTTTGCCTTTTTCAATGTTTAAAGCGTTACATTTTTCCATTCCAAATTGCATATGGATGTCTTTCGAGAAGGTGTATATCACGTCAATAAGCTTTTTTAGTTGGTTATGGTTTTCACCATATAGCTTAATGTCATCTATATACCGAAAGTGGGATATGGTTCGGGAATCTCTATTGGCTTTGATGTTGAAGCAATGTTCTGCAATAGGACTTATCGAGTCTCCTTGGTGGAAATTCCCATATTAATGTGTATGTCACCGGTGGTAAGAGATTGATCGCCATTATAGATCCTCAAGTTCGTTCTCAACTGGTTCTTGATAGCTTTTTTCAGGAAACTGATGATTACAGGGTGAATTTTGTATATTCCTAGTACGTCTATGAGCCAGGAGTACACTATCAAATGCCTTTTTATAGTCTATAAAAGCAGTGTGTATGTTGCGTTGTCTTTTCTGTGCCTGCTTAAGTACTACAGAGTCGATGATAAGTTGTTCTTTGCATCCTTGATGGTCTCGAATGCATGCCTTCTGTTCCTCGGCTAATAGGTTCAATATGATGACAGATACGATTTGCAATGCATCCTATTAGGATCTTGTACATGGTGGGTAAACAGGTGATGGGCTTGTATTGGGACGGGTCTTCTGTCCTATTGCTTTTGGGTAGCATAGTTATAATGCCTAGCATTAGAAATGCGGGAGTTGCCTCCGGATGAGGCATTATTTATTCATGGAGGAACTCAAATTTCTTATACCAGAAATTTTGAATATGGTCAACTCCTGACGACTTCCAGTCGCTCGTTCCCTTAATAAAGTTGTTAACTTCCTCCTTGGTGATAGAGTCAAATTCCATTTGTGGTGTCTGAATCTGATCACGTTGAGATTGTATCCATGTACCATTTCGGTTTTGCCCCTTTGGTTTTTACCAGATGTTCGACCAATACTCGGTGAAATGCTCTTTGCTCGGCAGCATCTTCTCAGTATTGGTTTGATCTTTGGTGTTATTGATAATCCGATAGAACTGTCTTTGATTGGTGTTAAAAAGCCAGTTCTGTCGTTTTTTCTTTGAGCATTTGTTGTATCCCTGCAGACGTTTCGCTTTAGCTGCTAGTTTTTGCTTAGTTGCTTTATTATTATCATTGTTATTAAAATAAATACAAATTCATACAATAATTACCAATTTCATGAAAAGCTGTTAATGTTTAGGTAGTGACAATCATAGTTAGGTTATGACAGAAAATATGCATTTAATACATAAATAAATAATATCCTAAATTAAAATAATTAAATTATCTTGTGTAATATTTAAATATTCTTCACAATAATAATATTTTACAGTTCACTGTTCATTTCAAATTGAAATTCTGTATACTACAAATTTAATAGTAATTTCGTTACATGACAGAAAAGACTTTTCACGCTCGGAATACTGTTAGCCATCCAAATTTATTTAATGTGAAAATGATTTATGTATAATAGAGAAGCCTAAAAAGAAATATCCTGCAACACTCGATCGATACGTTTATATAACTATTCATAGGATATTCAATTATTTTCTGAAAACATGGATTCGACATAAGATATAGTTTAAGTTTATAATGTAAAACATACAAGCACATAAAATTATATTTTTTAAGTGAAAATAGCCTAAATAATTGACTTCTGATCATGTTCCGGAGTGCACATGATTTTTAAAGTATCGTCACCAACAAACAGCTTTAGACATATATGTACGTTTTATTGAAAAATTAAAATTAAAAAGCTAACTCGGAGAGTTAAATTACAATGTTATTTAATTTAATTATTTTCGAAAACGAATATAGTCTATAATTTGACGATCTACTCGCGTTTAGTTAACTTTTTCATAGCCCACTCTTTTGTTAAATGTTTTCTCTTTTTTGATAGAGAATAGGTAGTATTAAATTAACATGACAGTTATCGCAGTAATTTTAATAGAAATAATTACTTCTGATATATTGCTGAGACGGAGAATTAATGTAGAATTAAATTAGCAAACTATAAATATAAAATTGATAATAATAATAATAATAGTAATAATTAATGATATTAATTATCGTGTTTATTAAACAATACATACATTTTACAATAAATATATATGCACACATAGAATGTAGGTTAAGAAGTTTAAACTACGGCCACTCCTCCAAGATTAACCACCTACACCCAGTAGTGTTGTTTATAATAACTTATATGTAAGAAAAAAAAATAACTATAACCGAAAATGTAAGTATGGTCTAACCAAAATTGTCTTATACTCTAATCTAAGTGAATGATGAATCTGATCACGTTGAGATTGTATCCATGTAGCATTTCGGTTTTGCCCCTTTGGTTTTTACCAGATGTTCGACCAATACTCGGTGAAATGCTCTTTGCTCGGCAGCATCTTCTCAGTATTGGTTTGATCTTTGGTGTTATTGATAATCCGATAGAACTGTCTTTGATTGGTGTTAAAAAGCCAGTTCTGTCGTTTTTTCTTTGAGCATTTGTTGTATCACTGCAGACGTTTCGCTTTAGCTGCTAGTTTTTGCTTAGTTGCTTTATTATTATCATTGTTATTAAAATAAATACAAATTCGTACAATAATTACCAATTTCATGAAAAGCTGTTAATGTTTAGGTAGTGACAATCATAGTTAAGTTATGACAGAAAATATGCATTTAATACATAAATAAATAATATCCTAAATTAAAATAATTAAATTATCTTGTGTAATATTTAAATATTCTTCACAATAATAATATTTTACAGTTCACTGTTCATTTCAAATTGAAATTCTGTATACTACAAATTTAATAGTAATTTCGTTACATGACAGAAAAGACTTTTCACGCTCGGAATACTGTTAGCCATCCAAATTTATTTAATGTGAAAATGATTTATGTATAATAGAGAAGCCTAAAAAGAAATATCCTGCAACACTCTCGATCGATACGTTTATATAACTATTCATAGGATATTCAATTATTTTCTGAAAACATGGATTCGACATAAGATATATAGTTTAAGTTTATAATGTAAAACATACAAATTATATTTTTTAAGTGAAAATAGCCTACATAATTGACTTTTGATCATGTTCCGGAGTGCACATGATTTTTAAAGTATCGTCACCAACAAACAGCTTTAGACATATATGTACGTTTTATTGAAAAATTAAAATTAAAAAGCTAACTCGGAGAGTTAAATTACAATGTTATTTAATTTAATTATTTTTCGAAAACGAATATAGTCTATAATTTGACGATCTGCTCGCGTTTAGTTAACTTTTTCATAGCCCACTCTTTTGTTAAATGTTTTCTCTTTTTTGATAGAGAATAGGTAGTATTAAATTAACATGACAGTTATCGCAGTAATTTTAATAGAAATAATTACTTCTGATATATTGCTGAGACGGAGAATTAATGTAGAATTAAATTAGCAAACTATAAATATAAAATTGATAATAATAATAATAATAGTAATAATTAAAACATTTTTTTGTTATCTAGGGACGCTAAAACGTAAAGATATGTGAATCGTGAGAGGGTAATTTTTTCACTATTGCAAATATTCTATTTCGACACCATTTTGTTCCGCTATCGTGAATTAGAACGAAAATTTCACTAGTTCAGGCCTATACCACGGTTAATTAGAGCACGTCACACAATTTGAAATCAGTCCGTTAAATAGTTTTGTTAGGCTGAATTTTTAAATATAAGCCGCCATCCTGTTCCGTCATCTTGAATTCATACCAAAATTTTACCAGTTGATTCCTACATAGTACTTGATTTTTGTGCATTGCATTTAAGATAAATTGGATAACTATGTTTAGTAATAATTTTTTTAACATTTCACTAGGTCCCCATTTTGTTTTGCCATATTAGATTTTCACCTAAATGTTACCAGGTCATCCCCACATGACCCTTAATTTTTGACTAAAATTTGAAGTTAATCGGGTAAGGAGTTTTTGAGCTATGCCGCACAAACAGACAAGCCGACAGACACACCGACGGGAATTGAGAAAACATGTTTTTCTGCATCCTAGGGACCCTGAAACGTAAAGATCTGAATAAACCTGGAGCGTGATTTTGTTACGATTACAATCCTTTCCTTTTACGACGGAAGTAAAAAATATACTTCAATTAATAAAATTTAAAAAAAGAGAAAAATATTTAGGTGTTAAATCGCCAACAAAAAATTTAGAAAATTTATCAGGAATTTTGACTTTTTTTTTTCGCATTTATAAAAAGTTTAATGATCTTGACCGGCATATTATATTTTAAATTGGAAAGTTCGTTCGATTAGTTTATACACAAAAACATACAGGTCATTTTGCGCATTTACAACGTGCACAAACAGCTCATTATTAATTTCAAAATAAATATTTTCCCAATTATTATATATACATTTTGTAAGCATACCAAATGCTGATCAAATAAAAGGTCCCAGCGAATAATTACGTGGTTCGCGTCAATTATCACACAAAATAAAAATATCAATTTTGACCCTGTCCTGACTTTTGTTAAAACGTTTAATAAATTCTTCCTAGGATATGGAAAAATCCACGACACAATTCTGAATGCTACTGTTAAAAAAACAAAGAAAAATAAAAGGAGGATAGTTTCTTCATGAGAAGTCTATAGAAGTTACTAGAAGCTGTTAGGATTCTTTATTTCTTAAACAAATCGTCATTTTGTAACTAAAGTTGGAATTTTAACTTTATTTGCCAATCCAATTTTGACACTGCCATCTTAACTTTTTGAGGCAATTTGGAAAAAAAATCAAACAATGCATGAGTTTACATCTTTTTTTTACCAACTTGAAATAAGAAGATTCTCAGCTGGACCCTGTATATTTTTTATGTATGTATGTACAATATGGATGCATTTTTCAGGAAGTATTTATGGTAGTAGCGAGAATACCTATTTAGTAAAAAAATATATATTAAAAAAATATAATTTTTTTTGTGTTCAACAAAAAGACTTACTGCTTTTGCATTTTTTTTAGCAAACCTGGCTAAGAAAACTCGCAGGATACGACTAATAATTTAATGCCTCATTCATGAACATCCACTCATGCGTGAAGCCTGTAAGGTGTAACAAACAAACATATACACAATACTGTTAAAACACATCCTCCTCTGTTGCATGCGTAGTCGGGTAAAAAAAATATTTTTAAAGTTAGCGAGAGTGTCCCACTTACTCGTATTCTTTCACTATTGAATTTTTTCTAAAACATTTAAAAGGTCTGTACTAAAATCTTTAAATACACTTAAATCAACGCACTTTCCAAAAAGTATAAAACTTTTTTTTTTTGACAGTTTTCACCATGCTCTTAAAGGTGAGGGAAGAGGCTCAAACATGCCACAGTTTCGTGTCCTATCTGTTTAATCACCAGTTTTAATAATTTCTCATTAAACTGAAGCATGCTCTCGTCTTTTTTTAATCAACTATACCGATAAAATCAAGTGAAATGTATTCATATTTTAGAGAAAATTGAATGCAGTTATATATATATTAAACAAAACTGCGCAAAATACGAAAAACACTTCTAGGATATTTTTATAATATAGTACTATATGAAGCGAATATCGTAAAGCTCTATATTAAAAAGAAAACAATTAAAAGAATGTTATTTTTAATTAATCTAGCTATGTGAGCTCAATTTAACAAATTCAGGGTACTCCATTCAAAAAATATTGTTGGTTCCTTAACTTTCCCTTAGCACACTTCGCATACGGAAAAAGGTTCGTAAAAACTCGGAAAGGTTGATACTATATTGCCAGTGGTGATGCAGTAGTATAGTTTAAATTTAAAGTTCTAAATGATATCGAACAACGTTGCAAATTTTAATTTTGCTTAATACGGCAACCCGTAGATAGAAAACACAAAAATGTAAAATATGGTCCTAAATAAACTAGCCTTTATTCATTTTAGGAAATATGATAAATGAAAATGATACTTCAAATACAAAATATAGGTTAAATCCAAACCAGGTATCAGTTGATTATTCAGAAATATAGGTACTTACTTTGTTTCTTTTGGAATTACTGTGCAATAAATAAACAAATCAAAAAATAAAAATTAATTAATTACAGCAATAAAGATAAAAGTGTAAAACTACGAGATTTGTTTTATTTGAAATATTTTGATTATATTATTTTGCCTTAAAATGAATGAAAACTTAGGCTTATTTACTATTGACAATATAATATATATCATATTTTTGTATTATTCATGCATTTCGTATGACTAAATAAAAAATGTGTGATGTGAATCGTTTTTTTACAATGTTGTGGGAGACCTTTTCGAGAAAATAATCTATTTTAGTTATTTTCTCCTCTTGTCACATCATCTGTGGATTACTGTATAAGTATTGTGGTTTAAGGAGTGAACGTTTATATGGCAATAAAATTACGTATGATAATTAAAAAAAATAAAAAAAATATTTATTTTATAATTAATAATAATAATAATAAAGAAATGCATTTGTTAAGGTCCAAACAATAATAAAATATATATTTTTTCAGATTTCTCTTTTAAAATTGGTTAATAATTCTATTACAGCCCAATTCTTGGGTACTAGAACCTTCTATAAGCATAGAAAGAGCAGCGAGCCTTTCCTGACTAATAGTGGCTCTAAGCACCTTTTCTATCTCTCTATATCTCTCTTTAGGGCAGAAAATGGACGTTCACCACTAGCATTGAAAATAGACATAGTAAAAAAGTCTAAATATTCAAAAATTAAATGACGGGCACTGCGCGTCCAAACCAGGCCCTATTTAAGGTCGGGGCCTTAAGCGGCCTCTGACAAAGGCTATAGGAAATATTGAAATTCGAGCGGCTATGACTCAGAATTACCAACATTGTAGAGAAAAAAACTAGTGTCGAAAAGAAGGCGTTTACCGCACTACTTTGCGTATCGAAAAGACTTCTTTATGACTGCAAAAGAGAAAAAAAAAGAACAAAGCCAATGAAAAAAACTGGAAGGAATTTTGTGAAAAAGCGCGTGCAGAAAAATCAAAATATGATTTTTCATTTGCAGTAATCGAAGAAATATAAAGAAAGCAATCTCTTCCTATTGATACAACTTAAAAAACGACAAAGTTTTTATAGAACATTTTTGACGTTTTGATTCTAGATTACGGTATAAATATTTACTGAAGCTTCTTTATGGTAAGTATGTTAAATCGTGCAATAAAGAGATTATGGACTCGATTTACGCAAAAATCTGAAGCGAAAATTCGGAAATAGAAACTGAAAGATATTTAAAAGTCATTAATGTTGTTTTTTATGGACATATATTGGACTCAAAGAAGAATATAAAATAGACTTTAGTTATTTCTGCTGTTTTAGCGTAATTTGTCGGATTCAGATTGAGAGACTGGTATTCTTATAAATTATCTGACGTCAGCCGTGATTGAAAACTACAGGCGGTGCAATAAAGATTGATGCAGTTGAAGAAAGAAATATGTGATGTAACCAGATAATCAATATATTCATTGCAAACGATAAGAAATAAAACAAGAAAGATCACAATTTGGAATTTGCAATGAGGAAGATATTCGTAGTTATCCAAAATTGAAATCATAGTTTCAAAAAATAGAAAAATTATGTTTACCAGACTCTTTCATGGTAATAGATCCTTCATTTTATCAAACACAGTGAAAGACAACAAAGTTCATATATATAAATGAACAGTTTTCTAGTAATAGATAATTATATAATATATAAATTGTGTTAACTTCTAAAATTAAATAAAATATATGTTCACTTTTCAAAATCCGTCTGGGACTGCGAAAAAGGTACAAGGTATATATATATATATATATATATTTATATATATTCATGAACATTTTATAAGCAGAAGTTAAAAAAAACATTTACGCAGTACAATGTGCGAGGTGAAACTTGGTGCTTTGGGTGTCATAAGTATTGAACATGA
>JAUTXW010004528.1:0-81540 GCA_030620095.1 Kuschelorhynchus macadamiae | reverse complement strand
CAAAATATGGTGCCGTTAGCGTGAACAAATAACTTCACCAACACGTTCAACAACATCTTTGGTAGGTACTGTATTCAACGAACCCATCTGACTTAAATTTAAGAGATGCAACTAATTTATCTCTAGGTTGGCTGCTAGCGCTTAAATAAAACATCTCCCTCCGGATGCACACGTAAGAGTGGGGAGGACAGTAAAGTCAACGAGTCAAGTAGGCGTGGCAGGGACAGGCGCGGAAATTGGGAGACAATGAAAAAAGTGGTGGGGGGCAAGACCCAAGCTTACAATCACCTACTTATTTAAATGCGCTGTTGTCATACTGGCAACACAATTTAAGTAATATATTTTACATAGATTGTACTGTGGAAATAAAAATATTATTAGAAACAAAGAAACAGAAACAAATTCAACGTTATTATTAAAATAATAAACAATATATATAAATATATATATATATATATATATATATATATATATATATATATATATATATATATATATATATATATATATATATATATATATATATATATATATATATATAAATATATATGTACATACACAAATTTCAACGTTATTATTAAAATAATAAACAATATATATAGATATATATATATATATATATATATATATATATATATATATATTATATATGTATATATTTGTTCTACACCTAAATTCTATGGTTACATAGAAAATCGCGACTTAACAGAAAAATCTCAATTATTTCTTGAATATTGTGATGCTGCATATTCTAAAAAAAATACAGAAGGCCATGGAATGGATAATATTACTAGTTGTTTTAAATTTGACAGTTTGTCAATTTATTTGTGTTTTTAGTGGTTGTTGCTTTATTGAAATCATTTAAATTTAAAATAATTAGACTTTAAAAACGTCTCCTTGTATCGGTGTTTAGTTGTTCTATTTTCAAAGTGGCTCAATATTCAAGTCAAGAGCGGCTAAATTTGGAAAAAAGAAATCAAAATATCCCCATATAAGTTTCTTCTAGTTCAATTTTTAAGTGAAACTGATTTATCAGACCAGACTGGATTTTTGTATGCAAATGATTTTCCATGACCAGCATACATCGAGTTTTAAAAGAAAACAAAATATCCCCATATAAGTTTCTTCCAGTTCAATTTTTAAGTGCAACTGATTATCAGACCAGACTGAATTTTAATAAGCAAATGATAAACGTGCATTTTGAGAGAGGGATTTTAAATAAAATCCTATGGACAGATGAGGCGATATTTTCCACTGCGAGAATGCATAACCAAAAAAATACTCACTATTATTCTGAGACAAATAAACATTTGGTAAAGTAAATTCAAATTATGGAAAAACTCAATGATTTTCCGGAATATATTCGTGCGGACTTGGTACATCAACAAGGATGAGATGTTTTGTCTGATTTGGAAAAAGATGACTCTGAAGAACAAGTAATCTACTTTTCTAGTAATTATAATACCGACAAACTTGCAGATCAAGAAAATTCTTGACGAATTTTGGAACATAGGCTCATTTGTAGTTCGTTGTATTTTGCTTAGCAAATGCGTTCAAGAAACTGAAAAAAAGAGATGCTACACAAAAAACAAAGTATTAAGAAGAAGCTAGTCTAAGAAATATTTCATAAATGGAAAAACTGTATGTAAAGACACGTTTCTAAGTACTCTTCAAATCAACCATAACCGAGTACGAGTGGCTCCGAATGAGATGAATAATAATATTATACTTGATAAAAAAGGACGAAGTAGTGAAAAAATTAAACAGCATATAGCATCATTTTCAGGTTATGTATCGCACTACTGTCGTAACCAGACAGATTCAATGTTTTTACATCCTGACTTAAATTTGACTAAAATGTACACTTTCTATAAGGAAATCACAGATCAGCCAGTGAGTATCACTAAATACAAAAATGTATTTTATTCAAATTTCAATTTGAGATTTAAAACACCTCATAAGGATAAATGTCGATTGTGTGATATATACCAAGCACAAGCAACGACTGCTGACTGAGAAACAAATCACAAAAAACATCTTCAAATTGCGGAAGAGCGTATTTTTGAAAGCAATGGAATATATTATGCTAATTTTCTCAGAACTATAGGTAAGTGGCTTAGACCATTGTTGCAGAACACCGTCCAAATATCAAACTTATTTACTGTTTTCTTTTTCAGTGTGTATCCAATGATGTCACCAGTTGTGTATCAAAATGAATACCTAAATTTTAAGTTTTTTTGTTGTTTGGTTTTTATTTTAAATGTTTACAAAACGAAGGTATATTGTGGAAAAAATTCAGATTACGGCTAAATTTTTGTTCACGGTTTCGATCAAATTTCGAACTTCGGTTTAATTCTTAAACTGCAAGAATTATTATCCACTTTCTGCATTCTCCCAACATTACGAAATAATTCCCCTTTCCCATAGCAACAAACCAAAAATTACTCAATTGTTTAACTTGACCACACTACTGATGGACAGCTCTGTAATGTTGATTATAATCAAAACCCCTTTTGAATTTTTTGCCGCACTTGCATGCGAACCTTGGTTCCAAGCCACACTCGTAGTGCAGATGTCGAATCAGGTTGGTTTTTTGCTTATAGGATTTGCCGCATTTGTCACAGGGATATCTGTTATCTTCGTTCGTTTTATATTTGCTGGGACCTAAAAAAAAAAACACTTTTATAACATTATGTAAGTAAAACGGGTGTTCAAGAAGTCTCAGTTTTTAGTGATTTTGAATTTAAAAGGCATATGGCTATTCTTACTTCTTAAACATTCCTACTTACCTAATTGATGTTAAACATTGGTTTCTGAGATATATATTTTTTAATAATAACAATCTTTTTCTACATTTACAAAATATATCACTTAACAGTTAGTTAATTGAAAAAAATGATTATTCTATTAAAGATAATCTATATCTCACCAACCAGTTAAACTATCAGTTAGATATAAATAATAAAAAGGTCTTAGAAATAGACATGGATTTAAAATTCAGACTTTGAAAGTTCCTACAATTGCTTTGTTGTTTTTTTAATGCCGTAAGTCAATAGTCGACGCTTTATTTTAGCTCTTACCTCTTTTTCATACCTACACCTGTTAATTCCCGAGAAATCGATGTTTAAAAATTAAGTAAAACACACTGTATATTTTAGTAATGAACATAGTAATCGAGTTGATACGTATAACAACAAATAACTAAGAAGTAGATCTATTTTTAAAATCTGAGGCTTTAAAAAGTAAAGGGAATATTGGCATTGACTCCCTCTATCCCCGGGGGAGCTTTTTATCTCGATATCTCTGATGTCAGACATTTTTCGTCCACGTGGGCTATGGCATTATTTAGGTTTGCGCAAGCACTAGACGTCCATGTGATATATCCCAAGTAGCACATTTAATCATAAGTACGTCATGTTACCACAAGTATTTTCGTTGAAGTAACCGTAACTTGGTGTCGCCACGTTCTGTTTAAGCTGAGACTACGTAGTCAAAATGGGGAACAATTTTAGGGTAACTATTTCGTGAATAACATGTAAGTGTGACTTTGACTACCTCAAAACTAAGTACTGAATGAAGTAAAACATACAATAAGGCATGAAACAATATTACCTTTTACCGGAAAATAAAACCAAAATATAATAACTTTTCTTCTAATAAATTTAAACTTAATACATTTACGGTCATTGTCATTTACAAATTCATCACAAACACTTTATAATTACAAACACATTTCTGCATATGGCCATTGGTTCACAACTTATTGTTTGAATCAATATTCACTTCAATAATCACAAAAACTAATACAAAAATAGACCCAAACAACAAACCTCATAAGAAACCCACGTAGGCAAAAAGTAAACAAAACGATTTTAGCAGCAATATAGCCGAATCAACCAAAAATTGGTTACCCTATTGTCGCTACTGTCCTTATAAATCTCGTACCAGCGCCACCTATCTCCGGAACCTCAAGTACAAGAGGTAATAGTTTACTTCTAGTAAATAATTACTGTAATTCTTGCTTCAAAGTTGCAACAGAGAGGAATAACGACTGATAATAGCCAGTTTAAAGTAACATTAGACGATAACCTTTTCTACTCTGCAACGACTCGTTTTACTTGATAGTAATACGTTATAGGAGTACATTTGAACGCAATGGAGCAGTATCTGCAAGGTTCAGGAAGCTACTGATACTTTAAGTTGTAATTTAGGAAAAGATAAGAAACAGTAAGTTTAAATTGTTACTTTTATGTCACGGAAAAGAAATGACGACCTTGGAGTCAATTCCGTAAGTAGTTGCTTGGCAGTAGTTATTGTATACTTATTTTACATGGAAAATTACTATAAAGTATTACCCGCAGTAACAAATACATACATTATACTTAAAAACGTGTAACCCAAAGTGTTTATTGATAATAGTAAGATTATTAGTAATAAATGCGTAAAAACTCTTAAAGGGAAGTAGTGGAAACAGTAATAGCTACTTTAGTGCTATCTGAGGTGTCATCTGTCATTTCTTAGGTTAATCCAATGTAGAATGACATAAGTATTTAAAAAAAAGTTTCGCGCCAGTCGGTCGTACCGTTCCTGAAATATAGTCGTCGTTAGGGCCTTAACGAAATAACGCAGCAGGTTGTGCTTTAGGTAAGAGGTAGATCTTAGTGCCCTCTATCGGCCTGTCAAAAAAATATTTGCGAAAACGTGTAAGATGATGAGACAAAATTCGGAGATATCAATGCTCGAGTAGGAAACATACCCAATATTTTTCAGTCTGATTTAACAAAAAGACATATGCCATTATAATTAAAATAAAATAATCAGTTAGTTAATGAAAGGGGGGCCAAGAAAGGCGAGTTTCTTCGACTTGATAAATTTATTTGTTTATAAAATAATCCAGGAAACACGATTCAGTAATAAAAGTATGTAATTTTAAAAGAAATAAAACATTATCAATTCATTTGTAAATAGGGTTAGCAAAAGTGAGCTTCCCATTTATTGATACGTTTATTTAATTTCATATACTACTAGCCGTTATTTTTTATCCTCGTTATTCTTTGGGAAAACATCGTTTGGAGCTTTAAGCATATTCGTAAAACTGAAAGGCAAGGGAATCCCAAACAAAACATACTAATTAGGATATTTATTTGGTAAACTTTTTTGGACTAATTTGGACAAATTATAAAATTATTATATTCACCTAATGATAAAAATGTCTATTCAGACCGAACGAATTACACTATATTTTTACACAAAATACAATTTATTCAAAAAAACTAATCTACCCTGGTAACTAGAAATCAAAGCGCCTGAAAATTTCTTACACTCATTTTTTTTGTCTTAGTGGCGTCAAACTGGACAAGTTTTTGCTCCCGCTTCAAGGATTTTATGGAGGTTCTTGGCTAAAGAAACAGTCATTACTCTACGCCTATTACCAGTTTCAGTCTTGGAAACATGTTTGGGAAATTTTATATTGGAGTGTGCTACCGTCAGAATAGCTTTGGTAAACAGGATTGCTGGTAGAAGAAAGTAGATTGATGCGCAGGACGAATAGGGTAGATGGTAACATTAATCCCAGTGGAACATCTGCTTTGATTGTGTGTCAGATGAATGACCATCGACCACTACAGACTTCTTTGGAAAGAAAACTGGCAATCCAAGTACACAGTTTTGAGGAAGACCATAGTCAGGAAGTTTGTTAAGAAGTATGCTCGAATTGATCGAATACTTTGGTTATGTCAAGGGCAATAATTTAGGCTGCTCCGTTCAATTCGATGAACTTATTCCAGTTGTGAATTGTGAAGGTAATAAGATGGCTTAGATCTTTGATGGTGGAAGCCCTACCGCCTGTCATGGAGGAGTAGAGAATAAGACTCTTCCACATGCGGTTTTGGGAAAAATGTCCTAGCCATAAGACTCTTGGAATAACCTAGTAAGGATAAAGGCCAGTTCAAAGGCAAATATTTTTAGAGCTATGGCCAGAATACCATCCAAATCAGAGGAGTTTTTGGTGTTAAGGGTTTTGAAAATACATGAAATCTTGGTCAAATGAAATCATGGTTCCTGGGATTAAATCGTGTCAAATTGGAATTACTTGACGTTTCGTCTTCGATTGCACGAAGCATCTTCAGTGATCTTTACTCCACGAGATCTGAGCACTAAATGAGCTCGGAGAGTCTGTGAAATTAGAGTGCCAGAAACTCAGGAAAGCGGAAACAAAATATTGATAAGGATAGGTTTTGGCTATGTGAAGCGATGCGTGGAAAGTGAGTTTGATGAAATAAATAAGAGACTGCTGATTGCTGCTCTACTTTCGGGATAGGTTATAGTAGACCCTACTATCCATTATGAACATTAAAACCTCCATAAAACTCACCTAATATTCCTTCAAGTTATCAATATCGCTATATAAAAATTTATAAATATTTTTGGAAAAATTATCAAATTCGTCCTTGTGAGATCCCCTGACGTGTTCCAGCAATATATATTTCCGCTTCGCAGCGTAGTTGCAGTAAATGCAGGCGAACGCCGGCTTCTTGTTGCATTCATAACGCACATGTCGAGTTAGAGTGTGCCTGTGTTTGTAGACCCTGTTGCACTGATGACATGACAAAGGTGTGACCTCCATAGCTGTAACTTCTAGAAGGGGAAAAGCTTCTTCTAAAGCATACAGAAAACTACGTCATTAACATGTTGCAAGAAACAAATACGTACAGGTTTACATACCGTGCAAAAAACAAACGCATAACACAAAAAAATTGCACATAAAAAAATTGCAGGACTGATAAAAAAGAAACACAGGACGAATATTTTATTGTTTATTGTTAACACATATATCTATTTTCTCTCTAAAATATGTTTATTTTTTTTATACTTAAAATTACCATTTCAAACATAGTGACTTTGGCTTCGTAGTGGCAAATATGAAAAAGGAACCTGTAATAAAACAAAACATATCCATATGTCTCAACGTTGTGGAAAATACATTAAATTATTCACAATGTTTCATTTATGATTTTCCTCAGGTTCAAATTAAGATTATAATAAACAACGATTTGAAATATGGATACAAGGATGGCTTTTTTACTCAAACAAACAAGGTCTTCTATTCAAAAAAAATTAAAGTTGGTTGAGCCAATTTTATTAACACTCTGTATCACATGAAAATATTTTTAAAATATGCAAAGTATAAGCTGTAAGAACAGCTATACAAAAGGCGTATTAGTGGTTCTGTGCTCTGTTAGCTGTATGAGATAATTTGTAGGGATCATAAAATATTTTTTCTTTAAATATATATTATTATTATTATTATTATTATTATTAATATTGATGCAATATGTTATAGCTAGAATAACCGCGACGGTCAGTCTAAATATTTTTAGACCTAGCCTTCAAAATGTTCATAACTTATCTGACTTTGTTTAAAAAAGAAAATTGAGCTCCTTGAACTATTTTAATATCTATTTTGCCCATGCAATAAAAAACATCGCAAAATTTAATAGCATACAGTGTAGATCAAAAAGTTATTATTTTTTAAATAGAAAATCCTGAATAGTATTTTTTCTTAAATAAACTGCCGGTCACTTGAAACAGTTGCATTTTTGGTAAAATTTAAATTCAGATATTTTTAAAACGAGACAAGATACTGAGGTGTGGTTTTAAGTTGTTATTTTGCAAAATTTATTACATATCACCGATGTTAGGTGTAAAACTTATCTAAGCTAAAAAGTTTTTTATACAGGGAGTTATACAAGACTCTGCAAATTTTTCAATTTTTTATTTTTTCCGAATATCTACAAAAACAATTTCTTAGTTTTAATAGTTAGATTAGCGTAATTCTTAGTGAAATTGTAAAAAACAATTTCAAACTTTTTTTTAAATTTTTAATATTTTTTGGAATATAATTTTTTTTGTCAAAAAATTTAATTTTTCTACATAATAAGCTGTAACTTTTTATTAGCCATTTGAGGTAAAGTTTTCTTGCTAGAGGGCCCTTAAGTAATATTTTTTAATGTGCACGGTCTGCACTACGCAAAACATATACAGGGTGTGAACAAAATTTGCCAAGGTTAGTTAAAAACCCAGCAATACTAAAGATCATGTACGTATATTTCAGCACCATATAGCATAAAGAAGACTTCAAATTTAAAAGTTTTTACTTAAGTGTTACATTTCTCCAAACGGTTTTTTAATTTTCTTTCTAATTTTCTATTATTTTAAAAAATACAAGTGTTGATTTAACAGCCAAATTTACCAACATCGGGTAACACAAGAGACATGTAACAGACTGCCACCTTTTTAGTTTTAAAAATCTTGAAATTTCAAATGTCTCTATAACTCCAAAAAAGAAAAATTTTATATAAAAAGTAATTAAATTACTTCCGCTTTAACCGGAAGTAACCCCCTAATTTTTTATTTTAAATAGGACCCTGTATATTTAACGGACTATCGTAGTATTAGATTTTTAACGATATATTAAAAGTTAAGTTTTGTTTTCAAAGTTTTTTGCGAAGAAAATGAAATAAATGTGAAAAATTATACAAGGTGTCAATAAAAAATATCACAGTAAATTGCTCATTCGGTAATTAAAACAAAAAGTGAAAAAAATTAAAATATACTATTATTTCCCAAAA
The DNA here is from genome assembly GCA_030620095.1 of Kuschelorhynchus macadamiae. Taxonomy (NCBI): domain Eukaryota; kingdom Metazoa; phylum Arthropoda; class Insecta; order Coleoptera; family Curculionidae; genus Kuschelorhynchus; species Kuschelorhynchus macadamiae. The sequence continues at coordinate 72,910 of JAUTXW010004528.1, read as the reverse complement.
CGATGTTTAAGTTGAAATGTCTAAAAAATTAAAAACTAAGATTATTTTAGAATGATTGAAAGAAGTATTTTGTAAAAAGTGACTTCATTTTTATCATGAAACGTCAAAGATGCATTTTCAAAAAAAGACTGTCCAGCCGGCATTTTCAAAACAAAACTTACCTTATATATCGTTAATAAGCTAATTTTAAGCTGAATACGATAACTAATAAAAATGTACAGGGTTCTATTTAAAATAAAAAAAAATTAATTACTTTTTTATAGAAAACTTACCTCTTCTCGCGTTATAGAAACGTCTTAACTTTAATTTTTTTGATATTTTTAAAACTAAAAGTGGCAGACTGTTAGATGTCTATTGTGTTACCCAATGTTGGTAATTGGCTGTAAAATCAACACCTGTATTTGTTAAAATAATAAAGTTAGAGAAAACTAAAAAACCGTTTGGAGAAAATACTCGCTACTCCTTAAAAATTAAGTAAAAACTTTTAAATTTAAATTCTTGTTTATGCTACAGGTTGTTGAAATATACGTTAGGATTGTTAGGTTTTGAGCTAACCTTATCACATTTTGTTCACACCCTGTATATTTTCTGGTGTACATTATAAACAAATATGACTTAAGGCCCCTCTAGCAAAAATTTTTTACATCAAATGGCTAATAAAAAGTTACAGCTTAATATGTAGAAAAATTAAATTTTTTGACAAAAACATTCATATCTCAAAAAATAATGAAAAATTTAAAAAATGTTTGAAATCGTTTTTTATTTCACCAAGGATTACACTAATCTAACAATTAGCACTAAAAAAATTGTTTTTGTAGATTTTCAGAACAAATAAAAAATTGAAAGTCTTGTTTAACACCCTGTATAAATAACTTTTTAGCTTAGGTAAGTTTTACGCCTAACATCGGTTTTATGTAATACAATTTGCAACATACGTGTGATAAGCAAAGCATAGCAGGGAAAATTGGTATAACTGGAACTTTTTATTTCTTCATATTACTATTTCGCAATTAAACAAACATTAAATTACTTTTTATTAATTTTTCATTACATATTCTTAGGATTTTGTTTAGCACCTATTTCTTGTGCTTTCTTAAATAATTTTTTTATCTAAAATTTAGCACTAGGTACCCCCTCATATCCGAACGCAGTTCATATTAAGAATTAAACAACCTCAAATCTAGTGAACGTTAATAACCTTGTTATCTGTTATATATATTTCGTTCGTGAATATTTAGATATTGTTTTCCCTGATAGGTGGATTGGTAGACGGGGTCCGATAGAATGGCCTGCCAGATCCCCTGATTTGACCCCGTTAGATTATTATCTGTAGGGTTACCTAAAATCTTTACTGCATATTTACAAATCCAACTATATTAATGACTTTAAAGACTGAATAAGACACGAAATTAGTTTGATAGAAGCTCAATTAGTGCACAATGTTTTGCAAGAATTTAAAGATCGCCTAGGATATTGTCAGGATGTTGCTGGTAATCAATTTCAACAATTTTTAAATTAGTATTACATAATTTTGTCATTTAGGCATTTATTACTTAAGCCTTTTTTAAATAAAATTGATTTTTTTTATACAACTATGATACACCAAATGTGATAAAAAATTTCCGTAGAATCCGAAAATAAAATCATTCTGTTTAAAAAAATTAAGTTAACTGCCCTAACTTGTTTTTGGGTCACCGGCTGGCCCATGAAATTAAATAAAAAAACTGATTGTTAAATCAATTTTTTCCAACATTTTCAAATTTTATATGTAAATATAAATATATACCTATCAAGAGATTTCAAAAAATCGGAAATATATAGGGTGTCCTATTTAAAAAAACGGAGTTTTGTATTTTTTACAGCTTTGCGGTACTCATCGGTTTGATTAGAGACTAAATTCTGGCGATTCAGGAAAAATCCTACGACTTTTGCATTTCAGGTTTTTTTTCTATTTTCAAAAATAAACCCTCTAGTAGTGGCGCAAAATATACGGAAACACCCCGGACATTACTTCGTTATTTTATAGATATGATATTTTTTTGTGATTTCATACGCTGACGCAACAAGAGGCAATTAAATTGGAACTCAAACCTTCAAACTTTGTACAATGTTAACTTCTGATCAAGATGTCTTACTCAAACTTTAGCCACAGTAAACCATAAAAATTGTGAGGGATTTGAAAGAGAGAGAGTTTAAAGAGCCAGTTAAAAATTTTTCGATGGAAACTTTGCAAAATTCCTTTCTAATTCGTTGACATCCATTTTGTCCTTGTGCATCGCTTGTATATGTTGCTGTAAGTGATGTTTCCTCTTGGACTTGTGTTGGCAGAATGGACACTCGAAACTCTTCACAATACCACAGTCAAATCGGATGTGAGACCTCAGAGACTGTTGGTGTCTGTAAGATTTACCGCATGATTCACATTTGTATCCTTAAACATCATATTTAGTACACAATTAACTACAATTTTATAATTAGTAAAGGACACGAATACAAAGGCAAAACATTTCTTACCCATACAACACAGAGCACATATAGCACCCATAAAAATGCGGTCAATATTCACGAACGCAACATTTAAAACACTGGAGAAATTATATTTCTCGAAAATAATTTTCTTTAATTGAAACTGGAGATTAAAGAATTAAGTATGAGTATAATTATGTTTTAATATTCAAGTATATTTAGCAAAAATGAAAACGAAATCGCATTTATTTAAGGAACAACGGTTTTATAACACATTTGTAACATATTTATTGACAAACAAAAATCTTTTTTGGCTTTTTCGCAACTGAATAAAAATATTTAACTATAAATTAATTGAAGCAAATATTTAATATAATTACATACCTCAACATGTAGACTAGTCTGTCTACGGAATGTTTCGATACATAATATAAACAATATTATTTAAGCAAGTATAAGAAATTATGTAATTTATCTTAAGTTTTATAAATATTTGCTTCAATTAATTTAAATTTAAATATTTTTATTCAATTGCGAAAAAGCCAAAAAATATTTTTGTTTGTTAATCTAAACGCAACAAATAATCTGAACACATTTAAAAATAACATATTCAAAGTAACTGATTCTGATAACGGGAACTGTTTTCTATATTCTACGCATCCTGTATAAGACATTTATGATTGAACACCATAATATTGTATTGTCATGGGGTTTATGTATGCATACAAAATCTCAGTCAATTCTAATAACAGAAACTGCTTCAAAAGTAAGTTGGAAGATTTGATCCAAACATATTAAACTAATAACTAATTAACATAAATGAAGTTAAATAAAAGCTTTTAAAAATGTGCAAACGTTTCAAACCCTTACATAAACGATTTCAAAAGTTATTAACAAATTGAAATAAAAAAAGCAGTTAATTTTTTTTTTCAACAGAAGCCACTAAAATCATTTCGCTTCCTGGCGGCTTTATAACAACTATACATACTAAGTCCTAACACTGGAACTGTGGTGGAAGATAGATCAAAATACAAGAGTTCTAACCACACTACACCACAACTTGTTACGTTCTGGACGCGCGTTTCTGCTGATGATGCTAACTTGGTTAGCGAAACGCGCGTCCAGAACGTAACAAGTTGTGGTGTAGTGTGGTTAGAACTCTTGTGTTTTGAACTATACATACTTCAAAAGTCAAAAATTCAAATTCAAAAATATTTATTTGGTCAATACACATGTGTGTTTGCCTTTGTCAATATAGTTTTACTCTAATTTCCACTTATTTGTTATTAACATATTTTAAGTATTTAAAACTTTTGATAAAAAAAATTAACAGTAAATGTACGGGGTGTTCGGTTATATTTTGAACGGGGTCTATACGCTTTATTTCTTAAGATATCAAAAAATTTTACACACAAAAGTTTTAGGATTTAGTCTGAATCGTCAGAATTTGTTATCAAAAAACATATGAACATCGGAAATTGGGAAATGAGCATCAGCTTTGTTATTTTAAATGGAACACCCTGTATATTTTTAGTTTATTGAGAAGAGCTTTTTCTCCTGATTCCAAACATATATCGTTTGTCTATGCTCACTGTAACCATTTCGAAAAAACGTTGAAAAATTATATGCTCTGGCTTAAGTATAGTAGAAATAATAGAAAGCTTTGATTTCAATTGTTTTTACTTCAAAATGGCCGTTCTGTCACTCACTTATCAACTTGTTTTAAAACGTTATGCGCTTTGCCTTGGAAAAGTAATGGGCATCTTTTAATTCAACTGTTTTGCTTTTCATATATGGTCGTTCTGTCATTAACTCATATACCTACCTACTTGTCGAAAATAATAATACCTAATAATTACTATAATTATTACTTGAAATGATAAGAGAGATGTTAGCATAAGAAAATGAAGTAACAAGCTTTTTGGTATTATTTTTATATTAAATAGGTTACAATAACGATATCTGTAGAAAACAAACAAGAAACTAACAAATAAAAAAGTCAAATTATTAAGAATATTTACTATTAAACTTAGTCTACCTAGCCGCCTTGATTCAATATACATTTCTGTAATGACTCTGAAAATTTGCGAGTTATGGCTTTAAAAGTGAATTCGTAATTATTTGATTTAAATTGTTAATTTCAGCTTGTATTAAATTTTTTCGGCTAATTCGCAAATAGTAGTTTGTCTATTGTAATATACTGTATCCTCATAAAAAAAAATCGGGAGGCGAAAGATCGGGGCTATTCGCTGGCCAATTTATGGGTCCCTGTCTTCCTTTCCCAGATCATATTTGTTGTCTAGATATTCGGTAACTTCGATGCAATTGTGTGGAGGAGCACCGTCCTGGTGCCAAACATCGGCGGCTCGTGGTGTCTAAAACTGGTGAGACGAGAAAAGGTTTGTTACTTATAATAGGTAGATGGAGCCGCAGGCGAAAAATTTTTGGGCTGCCACGCCCAAATTGACTCATTTTTATGATTTGTTTTTGTCTTTTACATACCAATACCAAGATATATGCCCAATTTTTCATTAATTAATTTTTAAAATGAAAATTATTACATAGATATAAAAATAAAATAATAATCTTTAAGATATTCACTCAATTTTCATGTAGTTCGTTTTATCCTCAGATATATGTACATATATACTCTTCTCAAAGATATATAATATACACATTTTTCATCATTGGATTTTTTTATAAAAAATATTTAAAATACATAATCAAAATAGTCAGAATCGAGTTTAAAGTGTAATAAACCTGTAATAATCTAATATGGTGTGGACAGTAATTTTTTTATTAAAAACCAAAACTGTTTAGGCAAATAGGTATGTGGATGGTGCAGTTAAGTCACTTTTTGTAAATTAAATTAATGCGCCTGTCTTTTAAAGAAGCAAATTTCTCAATGATTTTGTCATAAAAGTCACCATTACATTCAGAAAGTTTAACTAATAACTCTTTTCTATTGCCATGATCTTACAGGGCTGAGAGCCTATCTTGAGATATATTATTTCGTAAGTAGGTCTTTATTCGCTTTAAGCACGAAAAATCTCTTTCGGCCTGTACACTTTTTAAGGGGATTGCCAAAATTAATGTCGCAAGTCGATATATATATATATATATATATATATAAACTATTAATTTGTTTATATATATATATAATATATATTTTATAAAATTGTATATATATATATATATATATATTTATATATATGTCAAATATTTTTGGATACGTTTTTTCTAATTTAATAGACTAATATAATATCTATATAAAGTCTTTGTATTTTGATGTATATATATATATATAAATTCCAATTTGTGTAAATCTTCATACCTGATGTATATATATAAAAATTATACAGTATAAAATTTATAAAACAGATTTTTATATTTTTCCGTTAAATCTGATTCGCTCATGCTACGGGTTATATATACATGGCAAGTGATTTTTGCTTTTTCAAAAATGGATTTAAGGAAATTTTCAGAGCGCAGCTCATGAAAATCGTGTGACATCGTTGTTCAATTGTGAAATGCAGAAATCAATTTCTAGGTTACTTAACTGAAAAACTTGAAACAGGATATCAGTAACAAAAAAAACTTCTTTAAATGCAAAAGTTAAAAAAGCAAATTCAAAATCGGAAATCTTTTAGATACCCCTTGGCCATGTGTTTAGTATCTGAGTCTAATTCTTGATTTTCAATCATTTCCTGAAAAACTAAGGTTAGTCCTTCCCAATTATTTGCCAAACGAATTAGAATTTTTGAGAGAGAAGAGAGACCTTGTATCACTTGCTTGCGGAACTCGTTTTTTTTATTATTTTGTCCAATATAGATGTGCGTTTGTAGATTTAGGAAAAGAGAGAGAGAAAGTTGAGAAAAAGATTCTACCTTCTGCCGTCGTATCATCTACAATTAATGAGAAAAATGTAGCCTCCGATATTTTTTGTTTAGTAAAGTCTCTCATATGTTCGTCAACACAAAATATTAATTCATTTTGAATAGTTTTCGATTGTTCCGTAAATACACTTTTCTCTTCTAAATGCTGCGGTGTTACGTTTAATTAAACAACTAAAAACTTCCTTAAAATTCCCTCTGTTAAAAGAAGATTCGGATTCGTCATGCCCCCTAAAAGCCAGTTCTTGTTTTCCCAGTAATATAGTCGTATCTATAAGGTATGTCAAAAGCAATCGGTTTTTCCTAACATCTTCATTGTACAATAATTTAGATAAACGAGCATTTTCGATTAGTGCATCTTTAATTGTAGTCATATTTTGAGACAAACGTACAAAACTTAAGGTATTTTGAATATGATCTTTAGACCCCTCATGCATTTTAACCGCTCTAGAAAAATTTTTAAAATCAACGTATCCATCAGAAGTCCATACTGTTTTTGTTTTTCCCAGTATTAAGCAAGGCCAACAATATAAACGCTGCTTAAAAACACTTCCACAAATCCAAGTGTGTGTTTGATACTATGTCGTTTAAAATGATCGTTTATATTGTCGACCGTCTTTTTTATCACTACTTAAGGTACTTATCTTCGGCATGGGTCTATCTCCGCGAAGAATTTCTTTTTTCTCATTCTCGTGACGCCTGGAAAATGCCGTTGTCAATAGTGACATAACGATATCGTGGACTGGATTCATAGTTCACACGTTTCGTTTATTTTAAATTTTAATCACTAATTCATATAAACTACTCTATCAGTCTATCTACTCAATAATTAAACTAACGCAACGTCAAAAATACTTTAGATAGAGTAACACTCGACACAGACTAAACGCGCGACATTCACGAAATAATACTATAAAACAAACACCAAATTATTGCCGAATAATCTCAATATCCACCCACTTCCCGTTCAATCTCAAACCGTTACCGGTAACAGTCAAATACGAATACCCCACACGCCCACGCAAATATCAACAAAAACAAAAAAGGCTTGCATTTGGCAGCCGGATGCGCGATTGTCATTTACCGATAAATAATAATTATTTCCATTTATATTCAATCTGTGCTAACATTAAATGGCAACGTCTCAATCATTAAGCGAAGTTTTCATCGCCTCAAATGCAATAAAAAGAGATGGAATGAATCTACATATGCAACACGACCCTTTTCCCTCTTTCTCAGACTTATTAAAAATCCAAATACCATTCAAGTGTCCGAGGCGCAATTCGCATCGCCGCGTATAGGTAAAGTCGAATAAAAAAGAAATAATATTGCAGTTATTGGACATTGTACTGTCGGTTTCTATTTTCCCATTCTCGTGACGCCTGGAAAATGCCGTTGTCAATAGTGACATAACGATATCGTGGACTGGATTCATAGTTCACACGTTTCGTTTATTTTGAATTTTAATCACTAATTCATATAAACTACTCTATCAGTCTATCTACTCAATAATTAAACTAACGCAACGTCAAAAATACTTTAGATAGAGTAACACTCGACACAGACTAAACGCGCGACATTCACGAAATAATACTATAAAACAAACACCAAATTATTGCCGAATAATCTCAATATCCACCCACTTCCCGTTCAATCTCAAACCGTTACCGGTAACAGTCAAATACGAATACCCCACACGCCCACGCAAATATCAACAAAAACAAAAAAGGCTTGCATTTGGCAGCCGGATGCGCGATTGTCATTTACCGATAAATAATAATTATTTCCATTTATATTCAATCTGTGCTAACATTAAATGGCAACGTCTCAATCATTAAGCGAAGTTTTCATCGCCTCAAATGCAATAAAAAGAGATGGAATGAATCTACATATGCAACACGACCCTTTTCCCTCTTTCTCAGACTTATTAAAAATCCAAATACCATTCAAGTGTCCGAGGCGCAATTCGCATCGCCGCGTACAGGTAAAGTAGGATAAAAAAGAAATAATATTGCAGTTATTGGATATTGTACTGTCGGTTAGTAAAGTAAAGTGTCTATCTATGATTTACGCATATTTGATGAAATTTTCATAGTGTTTGAGACGATTTTCAGAGAATGTATTAACTTGGAAAGAATCCATTTTGAAAATAAATATGTATATTTATAGGAAAGCGAATGAGGCGGCGCCTCAGTTGCCTCATCTGACGAGCCGCCGCTGATGCCAAATAAGGTTGTTCAAAACTTGAAAAAAAACCTCATCGATCTGATTTCGTAGAAGATCTAAATATCTTTGGTCATTCGAAGTATTATCTATTACTACAGGCCTCAAAACTCTGTTATCTATCATATCGCACAAAATGTTAGTAAACTTCCGACCCTGAAATCGCACAATTTGTTTTTTATAGGGATTTGTGGTTGTCCAAAAATGTTTGTTTTTTTCTATTAAACATACCTGTGGTCGTAAACGCAGCCTCGTTGGTGAATAAAATTCTCCTACAGATATTAGGATCATTCTGTATTCTTGTCAACATCTCTTGAGAAAATGCGACTCTTTGTATTTTATTCAATGGAGTTAAATTTTGTACCGGTCTAAACCTATAAGGTTTATACTTAAAGTGCTTCAAGCTTTCGTAAATTTTCCACCTTTTTTTTATTTGAGTTTATCACTGCGTCTTCGATAGATTGTTCTGGGTCTTCTACAAAAACAAACATGAATTATATTTTATTGAAAACAATAATAACAGGTTTAATTTCCTTACCTTCAAAATATAACAATACTTCCAAATCGTTATCTTCATTTCTAGTGGTTATTCTCTTTTTTCTAATCAAAGTTTTTCGGTTCTCAAAATTCTTCACAATGTAATAAATCGTAGATATCGAGGGAGCAACTAAATTAGGATACTTTCTCCAGTATTGATTTCGTGTTTCACGATAATTATTTACACGAAAGTATATTTTTAAAATATTGGCTTTTTGTTGATGAGTAAATCCCATAGTTTTGAAAATAAAGGCAAAAAAGTGGCTAAGTAAGTGATGACAGAACGGCCATATTGAAGGAAAAACATAAGAACAATAATTAGTGATTTCATTATTTTTCCAATACGCCAAAGCGTCTCATATTTTAAAACAAGTTGATAAGTGAATGACACAACGGCCATTTTGAAGTAAAAGCAATTGAAACCAAAGCTTTCTATTATTTCTACTATATTTAAACCAGAGCGGATAATCTTTCCACGTTTTTTCAAAATTATGGGTTAATGGCTACAGTGAGTATAGACAAACCATTTATTTTTGGAATCAGGAGAAAAAGCTCTTCTCAATAAACTAAAAATATACAGGGTGTTCCACTTAAAATAACAAAGCTGATTCTCATTTTCCCAATTTCCGATGTTTATATGTTTTTTTTATAATAAATTCTGAGGATTCAAACTAAATCCTAAAACTTTTGTGTGTAAAATTTTTTGATATCTTGAGAAATAAAGCGTATAGACCCCGTTCAAAATATAACCGAACACCCTGTACATTTAAAACAAATCTGACATAAATATGATTTTTTTATGGCATCACTATTTAAAACATTCACAAGACAATACAGGTTATATTATTAGCAATTATCACAGCTCTTAAATAATTTATATTATTACATGTACATATATACAAAAATATCTCGGTAAACACGATATAACCGTATGCCACAAATCTAACAATACCCTTAAATCTTTATATACACCACTAAAAAGTCAGACACCAATTAAAAAACAATCAAACGTAGTTTACAGCATTCCCTGCCTAAACTGCCTCAAAAAATATATAGGCATGACCACTTAATACCTATCAAATAGACCAAATGGACATAAATATACAAAAAATGCTTCCAAAGCACTACATAAACACGAAAGACATATGGAACATGAATTTGATTTTTCGGGTACAACGGTCTTATCAAAAGAACAACATGACCATACACTCACATTCAAAGAAATAGTCGAGATAAAAAAAGAAAAAAATACAATAAACGATCGGAAAGACATTGACAATCTCAGCCAAATATATCAGTCTAATTTAATTCAATTGTTATAAACTATTTCCATCAATCATAAATATATACTGTATACTGTCAGACTCACACAGATACTTTTAAAACAACCCGTATCCACCAATAGTGTCTACAATGTCAATATAATCAAAAAAATTAAATGTAATATATATAAAAAAAAACAATAGAATTCCTTAACCAATGTATCACTTACCTCGCCGCCAAGCAAGGCAAAATAACATCTTTCTCAAGTTATGTACCGTACTATTTTAACTAAATGTTTTAATAATTTTAATGCGTGCCGTTATACCTAATTGTTTTTATTTTTTAACTTGCATATATACACTTTCTGTATTTAATTTTTAGATGTGCAGAAATAAATATTTTGAAAAAGCCTGAAATGGACAGGCGAAACGTCAATTAAAGTTTTTTTTGTTTCAATCCACGAACCTAATCCCAAGAAAGTACTTGATATTTATAAATTGTAAGTTTCAAGAAGAGAAATATAAATATATGTATATATACAAAAATATATACGTAGGGGAGAACCGCTATGAAAAGGACGGGTCTTGAAACGGACAGTTGTTATAGTTCCTATGTGGTCGTATGGCCGAAAATTTTACATTTAAATTTGGCAACCCTGTTCCCAAATCCCATTGCCACCGAAGTTGCGCGTCGAACCACTTGTCTATGTGCGAACCGCAAGCATTTTAATATTATTCGATAAAAAAGTAAATTATTTGTGAAAACATCGAACCATGTTACAGGTAAGCTATTGAAATATAGTCAGTTTTAGCAGATCTTGTAAAATATTTCTCTATTTACCTTTTGTATTGTCATTTTGAGGTTAAGTGGGTGTTGTTTTGAAAAGGACACAAGACGCTGTAATGAAACGGACGTGTCAAGGCTTTATTAATTTATAGTTATTTTTAAATTTTAAATTCTTAGGTACTATTTAAATTTGTTTACTTTTCAGATCAATAAACCTACACCAAAAAAAAGGTTACGACCATCCAGTGAGGTAATCGAAATCGCCGTAAGAGAAGTTTTCGAAAGAAATCAATCAATTCGGTCAGTGGCGGCGGCCCATAACATGTCCAAGTCTTATTTAGCTTCTATTTGTAAGAAAGCTAAAACTCAGGAGGAAGATTATCATCATCGACCTAACATAGGGAATAAACGTATTTTTTCCCTTGATCAGGAAAAAATATTGGCGGACTATCTGAAAACATCATCTAAGATGTGTTACGGCCTTACAACCGTGCAAGTTAGGGAACTGGCTTATCAGTATGCTAAGGCGAATAGCATTTTACCAAAACCTTGGACCAAAAACGAGATGACATCAAAAGATTGGTTGCGAGGTTTTATAAAGAGAAATTCAACGTTGAGTGTACGAAAACCAGAAAACACATCGCTATCTAGAGAAATCTTTTTTAATCAAACAAATGTCAATAATTTTTATGACAACTTGCAGCGAGTTCTGGAGAAACACAAATTTGAGCCTCATATGATGTGGAACTTAGATGAAACCGGCTGTCTCACAGTTACAAATCCCCCAAAAGTTTTAGCGGTCAGAGGTTCAAAGCAAGTAGGGCAAGTGACCTCAGCAGAAAAAGGTAATTTGGTTACGATGCATGCTTGGATTTATTAATGCATCTGGTGGAACAATCCCTCCGTTTTTAATTTTTCCACGAGTGCATTTTAAAGAAGTTATGTTGAAAGAAGGACCCATTGGCGCAAAGGGAGTGGCAAATCCTAGTGGGTGGATGACGGAGGAAGGATTTTTAGACGCAATGAAGCACTTCATAAAATTTGTAAAGCCTACTGTAGAGGACCCATGCCTGATTTTGATGGATAACCATAAAACGCATATTACACTCGAAGTTGTCAAGTTAGCAAGGGAAAATTATATAACCATTCTTACATTTCCCCCGCACTGTAGTCACCGACTATAGCCATTAGATGTCTGTGTATATGGACCCTTTAAAACCAGATATAGAACAGCAATGAATTCTTGGATGTTATCAAACCCAGAAAAAACGGTAACTATTTATGAAGTGGCTTCATTTACTAACGAGGCTTTTCTTCATGCATTTTCACCGCCAAATATAACAAAGGCATTTTTGGCAACCGGAATACACCCATTTAATAGAAATATTTTTTCTGAGGACGATTTTTTGTCTTCATTTGTGTCAGATCGGCCAGATCCAAGCACTTCACAAGGCATCAAAGATGTTGCTCAGCCATCAACTTCCACCACTACAGATACAACCCCACAATCTTTAGAAGGTGATGTTTCACAGCCTTCCACTTCGAAAATTACTATAACTCCAGAACAACTAAGGCCATATCCTAAGGCACCTCCAAAAAAAGGCTGTCAGCGAGGACCTAGGAAAGGGAAAACAACGGTAATCACTGAGACACCAGAAAAAGACAAACTTTTAGAAAAAAAAGGATCGGCAACAAAGAAGAAGTCAAATCTAAAAATATCAGCGGCTACAACAAAACGAATAAAAACCCTTATTCAAGAGTCCTCAAGTTCAGAAGATTTGGACAATTTTTCTATACACGATTCAAGTGATGACGATTTGCCATTACACGACTACTACCATAGGAAGAATCCTGATGATAGTGAGCAGTCTGATGAACTTCCGCTAAGTCATTATTTCCAAATTTCAGAAATAAAACCCAACAATGAACAAAACCAACTAACACTAAAAGAGAACAATGAACTGAACACTCAAACCAAAGACAAAAATAATGCAGTAAATCAAAATAATTGTGTTTGTTGCATGAAGGCATACCAGCATAGCAAGACAGACTGGTTACAGTGCTTCATATGCAATTTATGGGCACATGAAACTTGTGGTCTTAAGGGAATTCGTCATTTTTATTGTAATAACTGTTCCTAATATAGCTTATGTTTAAATAAAAGGTATTTTTGAAGCAATTAATGTCTTTTAATGCGTATATAATTTTTAAAATCGCTACTGTCCTTTTCAAAACCACCACCGTCCGTTTCAATACATCGATGTTTTGAAATGGACAAAGGCATGTTTTTCCAAATTTAAATATTACTCAGATCCTAAGCTTGCCTAATTTTTTTTAATAGTTCATTTTACAAAGATATTAATAGAGCTTTTCGCCTATATGGTTTTAATGGATTTCATTGTCCATAACATTTTAATTTAATCATTTTTATTAAAGTGTCCACTTCATACCGGTTCTCCCCTATATATGTATATATATATATATATATATATATATATATATATATATATATATATATATATATATATATATATATATATATATATAAATATATATATATATATATATATATATATATATATATATATATATATATATATATATATATATATATATATATATATATATATATATCTAATCCAACTACACGGATAGTGAGCCGTGAGTTCAACCAGCGCTACCCAGACTTATTTAATCTTATATTGTAGAATTCAGAAATTTTTCAATGGAATAGAATGCATTTTTTATAAGAATTTCTTCAAATGTATTTTTAAATGCATTTAGGCTCTATCTTAACAAAAAATGTGGTAAGTGATTAAGAAATACAGGACCATAATAATTTAGGCTGTAACTTTAGACTTGCTCCTAGTCTAAAGAAGTCAATTCTTAAGGCGCCGCTCCCTCTAGTATTATAATTATGTATACCATTTTGTTGAGTATATTTAGATTGACTTCTAAAGGCGAGAATGACAGAACTGTTAGTATGTCGTATATAATTTTTTTTTATAGTTGTTCAATACGTTGTAACCAGTTCAATCCGCTGTCTATTTTGACACCCAAAAACTGTGTGCACCCAGCATCTACATTTTCAGGAAGTTTTCTTCTAGTAAATAAGATATTAATTGTCTTGTGTGGATTAAGACACTTATTAATCAGTGATATAGTAAGAAAGTCTTTATTATTTTTGAGTTTGTGAAAATTAACTGTAATTAATAAAATTACATTATTACTAAATTAAATTATTGCACATCAAATGTCCTTCGAAGAAAATATCCCATAATTATTGACTAATAATAATATTGGGTCCAGCGACAATGGAAAACAGTTTAACAAAAGGCTCAACAAAATTATGTAAGGAAATGGAAAACCAGATAGAGACTTTTTTATGCAAATTTCTTCATCTCTCATGATAGGAATCAAAATTTCTTAAATGTTAATAGTTTCCGAATTATTCGCAAAAACTAAACCCCATTTTTTAATTCATAATTTGTTGTTTATGTGTGGGTTTGAAGCTTTTCCACATTTTTCTAGATGTCATCCCGAAAGCATGAAGCACTCACTCATATTTTTACTAGACTACTATTTACATACTACTAGCTCGCGCATAGCCGCCTACGCGTCCACAGAATTAGACCCCGTGTGCATATCTTTGTAACCTTCGCGCACGAGAATTGCATAATGTAAATCTACTCGCAAATAAAAATAAATAAATTAGATTTATATTTTGAATTTGATTTAAAACTCATTTACTAAACTTTTATTGTTATTTAAGTATATATACAGTGTGTCCCTGATTCCCTTCTCTATATAGGGACTTCGGCACCTATTATACCTACAGCAAAGGTTAAATAAAAACAATTTTATAGGAAATTTAGGGCATTCGACATCCGACTTCAGATTTACGATAGGTCAATTTGTTTTGGAAATATCGGCGAGAGACCGAAAATAGCGAATTTCGTTTTTTGCCAGTAAATTCAAAACAGTAAATTTGGCAACTGTCAAAATGTAACATTATTCGAACACTTTTTTAAGACGAATAATATGGCATGTACGTCATATTTTCATCGTCATTATCCCGCAATTCGCCACAGCTTTCGTTTTTCTTACGTTCGCCACATTGGATTTTTCGATTTCTGGAAAGAGCGTAAAATTTCCAGTCTATAGTGATGTCTCACAAGTGCATAAAAGATTTGAATATCATCGAAATATCAGACTTTCTAAAGTTAGGTCTCATTTTTTCTAAGGAGGCCATGATTTATTCGTAACAAAAGTGAGCTTTGACTTTGACGTTAAATAATTCAAAGTTGTGTTTTAATAAGCTTTTCTCTCAATAAAATCATAAATCTGACACACAAGTTGTAGAGACCTATTAAAATGGTCGGTATTCCCTATTCAAATTAAGAAAAATTTGACATGTTAGCGTTGTAGTTACATACGCCGACATTACATCAGCAAGGTATTTGGCAGTGGCGTAGCGTAAAGAAACGAAATAGGGATGCTATAAAACTGAAGAATGTCCAAGAAATAAATATAGTGGTAATATAAAGTAAATAAAATAGATTCCCGAGCGGAACGTGTCTGCCGAGCGGGCGGCTTGATGTAACATCGACAGTCGCATCACTTTGCAGGACGTACTGCTGCATACTTATGTGGAAGTTCAACGACATCGGAGAGTTAGAGTGCGTGTTTATCCAAGTGTATCCGATGTAAAATATAAAAAAAAAACATGTTTGTAAGTAAACATGTTTGATGGGGATAAAAAAATACCCTCTGTGTTTCTTAAAGGGATGGTGGCAGCCTCATAAAACCGTAGTTAATTGAATTAACCTAGAAGCGAATACAATATTGACAATGAAAATTGCGACAGAAACATTTTACAAGCTTTCAACAAAAACCCTAATGCATCGGTAAGAACCGTAGAAAAGGAAATTTATGTGCCAAAATCAACAGTTCAGATAGTGTTAAGAAAGAATAAGTACCATCCATACAAACCCATAATAGTTCAAGGACTTAAGGAAACTGATTTTCCAAGGCGACTACGCTTCTATGAGTGGTATACTAGGATGTATAATGAACATCCCGATTGTGTAAATCATGGCTTGTGGTCCTATGAGAGTAGCTTTATGAATTGTGGAGTTTTTAATAGGCACAACAGTCATAATTGGGCTGTGGAAAACCCTCACGAAATGGCAGAGAGACGTCTACAGACCATATTTGGAAGTAAAGTTTGGTGTGAGGTCATTGGTAATTTAGAACCATTTTTTGTTAGACTACAACCTAAACGGATAGAGATGCCTAGAGCTTTTGCGAAACCAGGTTGTATCGGCTCTACAAGCAAGTCTAACGGAAGATGAGTTTAGACGAACCTGGTTTCACCAGGATGGATGTCCGGCTCACAACACTATTCTTAAGAGAGCAGTTTGACGAAAGATCGCCTGACCTCTCGCCCTTGGATTTCTACCTCTGGGGTCACACGAAAAATGAATTTGAACCCCTTTGGAAGTAGGGGAGACAAAGACTATTGGAGAAATATTAACGAAAATACACTTACCAGGGTTGCACAAAAAATAGTCACCAATTGTCAAAAGTCTCTAGATGCAAAAAGACGTCATTATGCAAATCTGTAAATTAATGACCTAGGTACGAAGTGGTTAAGACTTATTTAGATTTTTTTTAGTCGTTATTTAAGTTCATGTTGTATTGAAAATTCAATGCATTCAATACATTACTTATTAACGTAATCTTGTGACAAATAATCATGGCCTCCTTAGAAAAAAATGAGACATAACTTTAAGAAGTGTGATATTTCGATACTATTCAAATTTTTATGAACTTGTGAGACTTGAGAGTTTCCAAAAATCGAAAAATCCAATATGGCGACCATAAGAAAAACGAAAGTTGAGGAGGTGGCGGGATAACAAAACACCATGGAGACATTTCGTATACGCTATCTTATTCGTGTTAAAATAGTGTCACAATAATGTTACATTTTGACAGCTGTCAAATTTACCGTTTTGGATTTACTGGCGAAAAACAAAATCCACCTTTTTCGGTTTTTCGCCGATATTTTCAAAACCAATTGACTGATCGTAAATCTGAAGTCGGATATCAAATGCGCTAAGTTTGTTCTAAAACTTTTCCCATTTAACCTTTGCTGTAAGTATAATAGGAGCCGAGATCCCTATATAGAGAAGAGAATCTGGGACACACTATATATATATATATATATATATATATATATATATATATATATATACTGTGTAATGATAAGCTACATCTTTCATAAATGACATCACAATATACTAAAGAGACAGGATTTCCTCTTTCCACCCATCATCACTCTAACAAGCTAGTTTTTTCCTCTCTAATTGGCTAACATCCATTCTGTTCTTGTGAATCGCCTGGATATGTTTTTGTAAATGATGATTTCTCTTTGCTTTGTATTGACAAAATGGACACTTGAAACTCTTTAACATACCACAGTCGAATCGACTGTGACCCCAGAGCGACCGTTGGTGTTTGTATGATTTTCCACACATGTCACATTTATATCCTTAAACAGCATATTTAATACATATTAACCTACAATTACTAGATAATC
This sequence comes from Kuschelorhynchus macadamiae, assembly GCA_030620095.1. Lineage (NCBI taxonomy): Eukaryota > Metazoa > Arthropoda > Insecta > Coleoptera > Curculionidae > Kuschelorhynchus > Kuschelorhynchus macadamiae. The sequence continues at coordinate 55,141 of JAUTXW010004528.1, read as the reverse complement.
ATTTTTTTTAATCCAGTCAATATTAGTTTGGCGGATGCAACAATACAAACCTTACTAACCATAATATTTTTTGTTAAAATTAACAGCCAGATATAAAAAGTATCTGTATTGTAATAATAGAAGATATTTAACAAAAATAAATCAATATAAATTAAAAATAAATCATATAACAAAACAATAATTTGTAATACTTTTACTACATAATTACTGATAATTAATTTGAAAGGGAAAATCTGTGGCCAAAATATATGACAATTAGTTTTTACCTGAAAACAAAGCAAAAAATACAATGCAACAGCTGCTGAAGCTTTCTCCGGGTGATCCATTTTTGTTCAATTTAGAAGTGGATTTCTTTTTTCTACGTGCGCAAAAGAAAACGCTAAGAATAACAAATAAAAATATTGAGGGTTTTGTTTGCAGGCCTCCATGAGTTTTTCGAAAAATTTCAAACCGTACTAAAAAGCAAGATGATGAAAGGTAACGATTATGTACAATTTTTTCTGATACTAACAGAAAAAAATAACCTGCTTTCTAATTTTTACCCAAGTTTTTATCCTCCGGATACTGTACTTTAATAGAAAAATTACTTACCTTTACAACCTTTTATTTAGGAGAACTGCACGCAAAAAGTGAAAAACCAGCGACAAGATCTAGTCGAGTTGAAAGTAAGATGAAAAGGTACCTACGCATTAAAAAAAAACTTCCTGCACGTCCGACCTCAAAAAAATGTGTTATGTATAGGTAATTTAAATTACGTTTCGGTTAAAAAAGGGTTCACGCGCTGCAGAAATGCAAAGACATGAGTACAATTTACCATTTAAAATTTTGCAGTTACGTAGACAAAGGATCAATGTAAAGCGGTAAAGAGCCATTTTGTGGAAAAAAAAATTATATGCGAAGGCATGGTGGTGGCAAAAAATGGTCGAAAATGAACAAATCTACTTTTATTTTATAACTCTAGATTTGATTTTTTCATAAAAATTCGCATTTAGCGCCCAACTATACATATTTCCCTATTAAAATCACATTGAAGCTAATACATATCTCTTATAGTTTTAACATAATATAGCAGCGGCGGAAGGCTTGCAAATGATCCATATTACTGCGTGCAGTTCCCCCTCAATAGTCAGATATTAAAAAAAAATTATCGGTGTAACTGTGTTGTAATAATCAAGGATACCTTTGCAAAAATAAAAAAATAGATTGTATTTCTATAATAAACAATAGTTTAATTACACTAATGTTACATAATTACTACTACCTATAATATTATTACTTATTTAATAATTCCCAAGACATTCGGAATCTAAAATCGATCTGGCAACATTGGATGCCGGTACTGTCGATAATAACGCACGCGGCTATGTCGAGACGACGAAAAATTTCGTATTTTTAAATTTATTTTGCATCCTTAATGTTATGCCTCGCTAACATATGGAGAGTGAGTTTTTGTTTATAATAAAACGCCGCTCCACAATAACATATTATGTTTTTGGATTTGCCGCATTCTACCCTCAGGTGCCTTGTGAGGTTCTCGCGACGACTGTACGCTTTGTTGCATTCAGGGCACTGGAATTTTGAAGCACCTAAAATATAAAAAGTTTGTGATATTTGCTAAAGCTGTTTATTAATTAATTGCTGGAATTTTACAGAAACTCGGTTAATAGACAATTGATTGTATCAGGACCGGATTAGAGTATATGCAATATACAAGAAGAAATCGTTGCTAGATCTATATTCTAATATTCCACTAAATAAAAGGACTTCTCACAGGGAAAATGGTTTTAGATTTTTTTTTTAATTCTAACAGTTCAATTTAAGTAAATAATTATTAAAAAATATTGGCTAGCAACTATAATTGTTATTATTAAATTGTACGATATTGTATTTAGTTTTAAGACATCACGCTAAACAAAAAGGAAATAGGGATTTGCTTTTATAAAACGCCCCCACGTTGGGAGCTAAATTACTACGGTCAGCACGGGAAGTTCAAGCACGTGATCAGTAGAGCGCACAAACTAGGCCCTTAGCTCATTTATTCAGAAAGAGGGCGTGCGAAAAAAACAAGAATAATAAAAAAAATATGAAAATGAGCGTCCAGCTTGATGACTTCATAAGCTGGAAGGTCCCTATATCTCATACGTACTTGTTCCTGATCCTTCCATTTAGTTTGACCAAATGGTTTAAAAAAAAGATAGCTGTGAGGTACATAAAACGAATGATATTTTAAAACGTTATTATAACAAAAATGATCCAAAAGGCCCCGTGGCATTTTGCAAAAATCTAGCAAGCATTCTTATTTGTCGAAACCTCCCAGCTGATAGCAACTTTGCCATGCCGAATAGAAAAACTCAAGGATAGGGAGATGACTAAGCAACATCACAACAAAACAATCATGCATCTATAGAATGGCAGATGTCCACAAAACCCACCGACTACGGCAAATGACAGCCTCGGGTTTGTCCTACGGGAATACCATTTCAGGTTCTGTCAGCAAAGCTTTCTGATTGTGGTCCTCCTCGCTAGGGGTATTTTGCGTAGGCCTTGGACATACGACCTGGATCAACTTTATGTATTTCTCGGAACATTCAGTAACCCTTTATGATGCCTTATATTGAAGGCTTAACTAACTAATCTCTCCGAAGGGCTTCGTTCCCTGATGAAGGCAAACATAGATAAATCTTCCTTCTTCATTTTTCCATTCTGGGAATTTCTTGCTACCAAATCTGACCGCTTCCTACCGTCTAAACGCTAGACCAACGTCCCTTGTCTAAAGCTCTAGAATACCATAGCATAACGCGTACCGATTTTGATTAAAAAAAAACGCTCAAAATGTACGTGGAGTAACGAAACGAAATAATTATTCCCCCGCTTATGTGCATTTTGGTTTTGAACATCGCTTAATCCACACCTTATGTCCTCATTCTCATTATGTACAAACGATGGTGTCATTTATTTCAGTTGTTGTGCGATGGCACAAGCTAAGGTTTCAATAAATAAAGAAAACGAGATCATATGTAAAATATTATATATATTCATTCTAACAACTCTAAACAATTTGAAAAATTTGGACGTGTTAAAGAAAATACTATAACTTACAATTAAAAGTATAAGATTTATATAAAAATATATCATTAAACACAACTTGTTATAACTCGTTCCCTATTATATCCCTTTACCATCACCATCTTATGCTAGTACATTTTGTAAAAATAAATCTCTCTGCTACATATTTACGGCTAATTTTCTTAGTAACTAAATGACGTGCCTACATACAACATTTTATTCAACACATTATATAATCGCTTTTAATTATTAATGATGATATATAAATATTTTTAAGTTGTCCTTATCTTGCTATTATTACTTTCCGAAGTTGCCAGACCAACAAAAATTTTCATAAAGAAAGAATTTTTCTCTTAAAAAGTAAAATAATAAGCTTTACAGATATAATTGCGTTCCAATAAGAATACACTATTTAACAAAGTACTGAAAGAATTTTGAAGACTGTTGATTTAAAAGAGGTGAAAAAAGACGTAAACAAGGATGTTGTGATAGCACATATTTTAATTCAAATCAGGAACAAGACTATGCGTCGAATACTCAATACTAAAAGAAAATTTTGAGAACTTACAAAAACTTTAAAATTCCTAACTCCTGAAGATTAGTTGCAATTCTGAATTTAAAGCAAAAAACTTCCAAACCCAAATAACCCAAGGTCCTAGAAATGTAATGGAAATGTTAATAATTACATTTTGGTTCTAGTTTGTAGCTTCAAATTACTTTATAAATAAAAACTAAAACACATATTAAAGATGGTACAAAGGAAAGTAAAAATGTGTTTTATTTTCGTTATAAAAAATCAACTGCGATTTTAGTTTCAGAGATCTATACGCCATTGTATCTAAAATGATTTTTTTCCTAATTAACTGAGTGTCTTCACAGGAAATTAGTCATATTATTAATCTTGACAAGGCAAATAATTTTAAGAGCGATCAAGTTCATGCGGTGGAATATGTGTCCTACTAAAAAGTAAAATCTAAACTTCTCACAATCAAGGGAAGTATGATGCACAATTGTTTTAAAAGTGTATTACTTTTCATTTTTATACGAACGTCCTTAATTTTAGAATTATCATTATGCATATTGTCTAAGATTTATTAAATATTATTAAAACTATTCAATATTTTGCACAGAATACTATGAAACAGAGAAAGTGACATAATAAATTGGACGGAAGATTATCTTTTAGATATACAAAGTACAGAGTTGCGATCTATCTTTTGAACTATTTTGATCTTAAATATTTGGGGAATGGAGAAAGGTATGAAGGTGACGCTTTCTCCGATAAGTTTGGATGTTCTAAAATTATTTTAGCTTTGTCATCATGTTTTGTCGGAAACCAATTTTTTAATAAGGCAAGTTTGATATTTTAAATAGTCAATACCACACCAAGCATACTTTTAAAATGTCGGTTATAATTATCCAATTAGTACAGGCTAAGTAAGATTTAATGGTTAGTAGTTCAAATTAATTTATAATTAGAACATAATGAAGTCTCTAGGTAAATGTACCCAAGGTAAGTCGAAACTCTAGAGAGGCGTACCACGGTGCCAATAGAGGGATTTATGGATCTATTGAACTATTGTCACATATCAGTTGAAAAGTATCTCAAAAGAATGCAAAACCGTAGCTTTTTTCAGTTAGCGAGCGCTAATCGGCAGAGTATATTCCTTATGACTGTTCTGCTGCAGTTGCGGCTTCAAGACCACTAAATATTTTTTAATACTTTCACATCGGTTAGATGTAATCCGTGGTGTCGTTTTAAAGTGTGTTACTTTCAGTGGAAAAAAAGTTCTACGTCCAAGACATTAATCTGCTGATCTCATCGTTTAGATACGTTGACGAAAATTTAGGTAAATAAGATAAAGACTGCAGACAACTTGAAGAGTTCCCAGGCCACTTAAATAATATTTGCGGAAATATAAAGTTGATGATGTACTTGTCAGAAGTATTGTGTGCGATATTAGGATTCTTACCTACTTACACATGGGTTTAGTCATTCTACCGCAACACAGCGACATCGTGAAGTAGCCAAATGAATTGTTCAAATTTCTGTAGGCGCGAAGATCAGCAACATTAAAAAGTTTCTCATAGTGAATGATTGTACCGAAAATGAAATTATTAAATGTCAAGAAAAGACAGGGTACGTACAATTACTGTTAGAAATGATAAGGAGATTTGGCAAAATAGCTGGATTAAAATGACTTAAGGAGCTATTTCGAATAAAACCAAACACAAAAAATTGTGTATACCGTGTGAGTGTGATAAAAATTCTATATAGGTAATACCCCTCAATGTAAGAATTACAGGACACATTGCCAAGCAGGCTGAGTTTAAGCACAGTGATCCGATAGTAAAATTATTCAGAGATTGGCACTTGACAAAACAAAAATTCAAAGAGGCAGCATTTATAAATTGGTTTGGAAACTGGTATTGGGTTAATAAAAGCCTAAAAGAGTGTTAATAAAATGTGTATGCTTCTTATACGGGGATGGAAGATTTTTAACTTAACATGCTTGACAACCATAAAATAATGCACATTTTACAAACTACACAAATAAAAATCTCCGAAAATCTCAGTGTTTGGTTATGTTTGTTTATTTACGTTGTTTGTAAAATGTGAATTATTTATGGTCTTATGCTACCCATTAGAACGAAACATGTTGCCAATTTTTAATGTATACCTTTATGTTTTGACTAAGACCTAGACTTTGTGTATTGGCCCAAATATAGATTGCCACTCTGTACTGTAACTACAATATTCAAGCATCTAAAACATAAATTACAACAAAATAGGCTGCAAATTAGCGTCAGCATGTTTCTTGGAACTCAAGTGAAACTTCAAGTAATCAAACCTCTTGCACTTGAAGTCGCACAGAGGACAATTGAAGTTTGCGATCTTGCCACATTCATACTTTAGATGGCGCCGTATGTTTCCTTTAAATTTGTACGTCTTCGAGCATTTCCCACAGTTGTAAACTCCATGTTTATAAATATAATCTCCTAGTAAATCGGAGTCTAAAAACAAGCAGAGAAAGAGTAGAATTTAACCAACCAAAAAAAATCTGACCCTTCTCCTAAACCCAGGTTATCTAGTATATACTCCTGCAACAGTTAATTCTGTTTACAAGTTCGATCTAAGTGCCCATCACCAGTAGAATTTACATAAAGCAGTATAATATTTAAACTGAGTACACTAGTATCATTCCTGCATATTTTGACTACCTAAAAAAAGTAAAGTAATATATCAATTTAGAGGGATGACATCCTCCAGTCCTCAGTTTAGCGGATTCTGCAATAAAAAAGATTTTTATAAACAATTTAATATAATAAATGAATATACAGGGAGTTCCTGAATTACCTCCGCTAATTTAGATTAGACTTAACGATCTGAGAGTTTTATAAAATTATTTTTTTAATATTGCAACTTTTTTGTTGCTCTCCTTTTCCTCAACATGCTTCTTTTTTTAGAAAAATAAAATTTCACTAAATATCCATAGACAACATAAAAGAAGTCGATAAAATGACTTTTCTTTCAACTTCCCTCGTTATAATTTCTTCCTTTTATTAAGGAAAATGAAGAATGATTAATTTTTTCATCTATGTTTTTCAAACATTTTAATAGGCATTCATTTTGTAATGTTTTACCGAATTCGCACCAATATTTTACCAGTTTCTGCTATGTCACACTCCATTTTGGGCCACAATTTAAAAATAATTGAATACGTACTCTTTTGTGAGTGATTTTTTCAAAAATGTATTAAGCCTCCATTTAACCGGTTGTCGCATATCACATCTTACCTTAGAGCAACATAAATCGATTAAATAGTTAGTTTTTATATTGATTTTCTTATAATTTTATTAGGCCGCCATTTTGTTTCGCCATATTGAATTCGTTACCAGTTGATCCCCATATCACACTTCATTTTTGTTTGTGGACAATTGAATAAATATTTTTTTATAATCATTTTTTATAAAAAATTTTTGTCCATCATTCATTTTGTTCTGCCATGTTAAATCTTTACATAAATGTTACGGTTTTATCACCATATGATCTTTTAATTTTTGGTCAAAATTTGAAGTTAATCGGTATAGCAGTTTTTTATTTATACCGAGACAGACCCTAAAACATAACAATTTCTAAAAGTCTGGGAGGGTGACTTTTTTACTATTGCAATACTTCCCTCTTACCAGGGAAGTAACATGTTTTCTTACCTTATAAAGAAAAAAACATGGAGGCCCCGGTTTTATGACAATAATCTAAAACGTAGAAAACCCCAAAAAACGCAACATGCAAACCTAAATAATAACTAGAGATATAATTACAATTATATTGAAACTGAACTACAATATTTGTTGAAACAGACTTTCTATATGAATAAAGCTTTTCACTGATTATTTTACTTCTTATACCATATGCAGTATTCTTTGATGTTGTCTATATTAGATATGTTAGATGCTCGTATAGAAAAATCTAGGCTATTAAAGTCAGGTGATCAGAGCCCCTTATGTAATGGTTAATTAGTAATTAGCAAAATGTAAGTCATTGTAATGATATCTTTATTTATCGTTTAAGTTTACATATTGTGTTTTTGGGGTTTCCTACCGATTAAATTCTTGGTACAAAAATAGGGACACACAAGTGTTTTCTACTTTAGCTTTTAATATAACAAACATTCTAATATTTTAATTACTTTTTTATAATGTTCAAGGACACGTACTGAAACAGTTTTCTCTTTTTTTCGAAAACGAAGCAAGAACAAATTTTATACTGTAAACAAAGAGCATGAGAAATATATATTGCTTTCTCTGATATTGAGAATTGTGTTTTTTTTGCAATAAAGCCATTTGATGCGAAACTCGTGAAATAATTTTTGTTGGAGTCAATATTAAGCATCATAATATATATATATATATATATATATATATATATATATATATATATATATATATATATATATATATATATATATATATATATATATATATATATATATATATATATACAGACGAAGAACTAAAGATGAGAAAATTACTACTTTCATCACTGCCTGATGAGCCTTGCTAGCCCAGATACCGCGATAGCAGAATGGCTTCTTGGTCCTGAAACAAACATAGCATCATGTATTGGTCGTTTCTTGGCACAATGGTGAGGAAAGGAGTAATTTCCCTATGTTTAGTATTTTCGTATATAACTTTTTACGACCAAGAACCACACAGAAATTGATATTTCTGTTTTTTTCTATTTTTGCACAGATGTGTCGTGTTGTGCTCACAAGTAGGTCGCATCTGAAGCGATTTAATACACTATAGTACCTACAGATGGCGCCACTGATTGCCTATTTCCCTCATCGACTTTCAAAGTCGAACGACATGACACTTTGTTTCTTTGAAGGTTCGGGTATTTCAATTTTAACACTGATACCCCAAGGAAACTGCCTGATGAGCCTTGCCGGGGTAGATACCACCACGGTAGCAGAATGGCTCCTTGGTCCCAGGGCTGCCGAAGTTGCTACTTTAGTAGAAGATCTACTACTTTAATACATTTTCTGCTACCTTACTACTATCTACTATAAATCTACTACTTATCTCCTTAATGTCGTTATTGCCGTAATTTTTATTTAAGCATTGCAGTCGCCAACGACTTCGAAATTATTATATATAATTTGGCAACCTCATTGGTATTTTATTTTTTTTAAGATTTTTGGATAAAAATTTATTTATTTCGTGCTACAATAGTTCCCTCAAGTGTGCAGAAATCGTTTCATTTTTTCCAAAGAGATAATGCTAGCGACGCGCCATCACGTTTTCAGATGATCACCATTACTTTTCGACTTTCAGTGCTTTTAAGAAATATAGCATTTTTTTTACAGTGTTGATAATGGTAATTCAGTTTGCCTATATTTTGCCTCTAAATGGCTGACTCACGTGGTTTTGGCTTACAAATTCTAGTGGGTATAAAAACATGTGAAATCTGCCATTTCGAAACAAATTATGCTTTATTGTGGCCACTGTTGAATAACTACTAAGTAACTAACTTCTGTCTACCAAAATTTTCTCGAAATTGCTAAAATAAAGCTCTAAAATCTACTAAAGGTGGTCAAATCGCACTAACTACTACTCTTCGGCTTTGATTTACTACTCTTTTTCTGTGGATGTACTACTATTTTAAAGGATACAATGGCAGCACTGCTTGGTCCTGAAACAAACATAGCGTCATTTATTGGTCGTTTCTTGACACAATGGTGAAAGAAGCAGTAATTTCCTCATCTTTAGTTCTTTCTTTTTATGACCAAGTACTACACAGAAATTGATATATATACATACATATATATATATATATATATATATATATATATATATATATATATATATATATATATATATATATATATATATATATATATATATATATATATATATATATATATATATATATATATATATATATATATATATATATATATATATATTATAACTACGAGAGTATTTATAAAATCGCTTTTAATATACAAAAAAAATGTATTAGCTATTCACAATCTATAACAATATCGTTATTATATACAAATATACGTGTCTTTTCTGCCATAGTCAGCATTTCAATCAAATCCATCTTCACTTAATGTCCTGTAAAATATAATGCTCAAGTATCTCTGTCAGGATTTCAATCAAGTCCATCCTTATGAATGTCCTGTAATGTTCAAGTGTCCCTTCTGTACTGATGCACCTCCTTTGTACCCACGTCTAACTGATGTATATTTTTTAAATGTATTCGAAACTTATGAACATATTTTCCGGCATATTTGCAATATGGACAGAAAAAAATTGGACACTTCCCACAGGTGTATTTTTGGTGATTGTATAACGTCGCATAGTGCCCGTATCTTTTGTGGCATAGATGACATTCATAGGGGTAATCTAAAAATAACGAGACAAAACATAACATCATGAAAAACTAATTGTGGGTAATTATAATATATAGTTTTAATAAAAGCCGCCTTGATATCTTACCTGATCGCGTATATAACACTTTAGTTTATGTCGTAAAAAATTCTAAGCTGAACAAATAATAAATAATCAAAAACCTACTTTTGGAACATGTGATCAAATAAATATGTACTTCATGGATTTTCATGCTTACGGAGTCATGTCGATCAATCACACTTGAAATCCATTACTTACGCACCTAATAAAATGGCTTATAGTTGTAGCAATAAAGTCTAAAAACCTCAAAACATACCGGAAAGAAACAATATTTGAAAAAAAAAACAAATTCATTTGATTCTATGGTGACATTTGTCACCATATATATGTATATATATATATATATATATATATATATATATATATATATATATATATATATATATATATATATATATATATATATATATATATATATATATATATATATATATATATATATATATATATATATATATATATATATATATATATCTATATATATTGTTTATTATTTTAATAAAAACGTTGAAATTTGTTTCTTTTCCTTTTGTTTTAATAATATTTTTATTTCCAGTAGCACCAATCTATGTAAAAATATATTACTTAAATTGTGTTAAGCATGACAACAGCGCATTTAAATAACCATTTTTGTGCATGGTCGCGTCAAGGCGATAACATTTTGCTGATTGTGTATTTTTACTGTAAAAACGTTTGCCTTTTGTATGTAGTAAATGAGATGTTTTAAAATTTGAGCGTGTTTAATTTTGGCATTGACATGCCCCTTCTCATTTAATTTTATTTCATAATTACAATAAGTAATTAACATGGTCCTTCGAACCGGCTGTTCCGGATTTTTTTAAAAAGTCATAATTTTACCTGTAGTAGCCAAGGCGGCCGGAAGTAATAAGTTGTGGGTGTTTGAAAATACAAGTGCCCAAAGTTCCAGTTTTGTTTGGTCAGCAACGGCTTTGCAGAGGTCAAGTTTGTACGAAGAGGACAAGTTTTTGAGGATAAGTGAGTAATTTGTGAATTTCATTATTGCCATTGAATAGTTTAAATATTTGTTTAATTTGAGGCGAATTGCTAATTAATTAAAAAAAAATGGACATACTTAAAAGGCAAAGAGGTGCTGTAAGCCACTTTAACTAATTTTTCAAAATACATTGGCGATAATTTTCAAGATAGCACAAATATATCTCATCGATTAATTTTAGAATTAGAGACTCGTCTTAATAATATTGAGGTTAATTTGTTGCAAAAATGTCGAAATTCAAGATAAAATTGATTCATTATGCGATTTAACCGAGTTAGACAAGGAATATTCAGATAGAGGTGAATTTGAAAATAGATATTATTCAGTAATTTCTTTGGCAAAAAGTATGATAACAAAAATGATGATGATTCAAGTAGTAATAGTAGTAAAGGCACTCAAAAATCCGTTATTAACCCGATACAATCGGTAAAGCTTCCTGATATAAATTTGCCTATATTTGACGGATCTGTGCAAAATTGGCTTGAATTTAGGGACATTTTTGAATCTCTAATTCATAAAAATGAATCATTATCAGATATTCAACGCTTTCATTATTTAAGAGCTTCTATACGTAAAAAACCTGTTCAGTTATTGTCAAGTATAGAGTTTTCCGCTATCAACTATAATATTGCTTGGGAGTTGTTGGGAAAACGCTATAATAATGATAAAATGCTAATCCATAATCATATTAAAAATATTTATAATATTGCCTTAAGCAAAGAGTCTGCTAAAGGAATACGCGCAATTATGAATATTTTAACAAAAAATATGCGTGCGTTAAGTCAAGTAGGTTTGCCCACAGCATCCTGGGATGTACCCATTGTCTATCTATTAAGCACCAAATTGGATAGGGCCACTGCTAGGGAATGGGAATCATATAAATCGAAAGCAAAAAAAAATCCTTCTTTAGAAAAATTTAAATTATTCCTGAGTTCTAAGGCGGAGCTTTTAGAAAATTTGGAGCAAAGTCGTACCGAAAAACAACATGGTAGTAATTTTAGAGGTTTGGTTGTTGTGGATGAAAATTTGGGAAGTTTAACCTTAACTGATGTTAAATTGCCAAAGTGTGTATTTTGTAAAAGTGAGCATTATATTCAGTCATGTCCTTCCTTTTTGAAAATTCCTGTGGAAAAACGAGGTCAGGAGATTATTGCTTTAAAAATGTGTTTGAACTGTTTGAAACCAGGCCATTTTAATAGAAGTTGTCGAAAACCACCCTGTAGAAAATGTCACAAGCAGCATAATATTTTATTGCATTCTGACAATGTCAATTCACAAGAACTTTGCGATAAAAATCAACAATCTAATATTTATATCGGAAGTTCGTCTTCTTCATTGGTCAATGCAAACAAAGTAATTAATAATTCTGCCAACTGTGAAATAACTGATGTTTTGTTATCGACAGCTCATGTTTATATTTTGGACCGTTTCAATAATAAACACACCATTCGTGTAATCCTAGACAGTGGCTCTCAGTCGAGTTTTATTACTGAAAGTGCCTGCGACAAACTTCAATTATTTAAAGAAAAAATAAATGTTTCTCTGAATGGAATAAACAATTCTATTTCAATGATAAATTATAAATGTAACACGCAAATATTTTCAAAGTTAAATAATTTCTCACTAAACGTTTCTTGTTTTATTATCCCAAACATAACGGGTCCTTTGCCGGCATCGCCGATAAAAATAAGTCATTTAAAAATTCCCAGTAACTGCAAGTTAGCTGATCCTACATTTTTTCAACCTCAGGAAGTCGATATGTTAATCGGCTCGGATTTATTATGGGATTTATTATGCGAGGAGAAAATATGTTTAGGTTCCAAACTGCCGATTTTACAAAACACAAGACTTGGATGGATTGTAACTGGTCCTGTTAGTAAGTTAAACAACGCACAAGCGGTTTTAAATTGTTGTTTTGTTAAAACCATTGATCAGCAAATTCACGATAACCTAAAATTATTTTGGGAATTAGAGAATGTTAGTTTTACTGATAAACAATTATCGGACGAAGAACTTGCTTGTGAAAAACATTTTATAAAAAACACGAAACGAAATAAGGATGGTTCATTTATGGTTAAATTATTTCAAGAAGCCAAAAAACGATTTTTGAACCTTGAACGTAAATTTTGTTCTAATAATAATTATAAAAAATTATACCATGACTTTATAAAGGAATATATTGATTTAGGACATATGACAAAGGTTTCAGATTTCAATGCCACGTCTTCAGGCGATTATTTCATGTGTCATCATGGTGTGTACCGAGAAGATGCTATCACTACTAATCTTCGTGTGGTCTTTGACGCGTCATTGCCTAGTAGCACAGGTTTTTCCTTAAATAATATTCAAATGGCTGGACCTACAATACAGCAAGATTTATTTTCAATTTTAGTTCGATTTAGACAGCCTAAAATTGTCATTTCTGCCGATTGTACAAAAATGTATAGGTCCGTGTGGGTTTCCTTAGATGATAGGCCGCTACAACGAATTTTATGGCGTTTTAATCCCGAAGACCCTTTAGATTGTTATGAATTAAATACAGTGACGTATGGCACTACATTGGCATCTTTTCTCGCGATTCGCTGTTTATTTCAGCTGGCTATTGATATAGAAACTATTAATCCAGATATTGCCGAGATTATTAAAATGGATTTTTATGTGGATGACTTGTTGACGGGAACCGATAATTTTGAAAATGCGAAACGCATTAGTGAGCTAGTTTATGAGACCCTCAAAAAAGGTTGTTTTGTTTTGCGCAAATTTTATTCTAATGATCCTACGTTTTTTGACGGCATTCCTAATAATGATTCTTTGTCAAAAATTGTTGAATTCGGAGAGAATGATGCAAAAAAAACACTTGGTTTAATCTGGAGCCCTACTAATGACAAATTAATGTTTAAGGTGAATGACATAATTCATTCTAAGATAATTACAAAGCGTTCAATATTATCCGAAAGTTCTAAAATTTTTGATCCCTTAGGACTTATTAGTCCATGTGTAATTATTGTCAAAATTCTTCTCCAAAGTCTCTGGTTAGAAAAGCTCTCATGGGATGATCCAGTTCCTCACAATATTTCTGTGGTTTGGAGCGCTTTTACATCGGAGTTGAATTTTTTAAATGATCTGAAGATAGAACGTCGTGTTGTTTGTGAAAATGCAAAGTCTGTTGAAATGCATTGTTTTTCTGATAGTTCTGAAAAGGCATATGGCGCATGTGTTTATCTCAGATCTATAAGCGAGAATGGTGAAATAAACATATGTCTTTTAGCATCCAAGGCAAAGGTTGCGCCTCTACAAACGGTGACTTTGCCGCGATTAGAACTTTGTGGAGCTGTAGTAGCTTCAAGACTTGCAAAAAAGATTTCTTGTGCGCTGAGGTTGAATATAGAAAAAATTGTTTTTTGGACAGATTCAACAATTGTTTTAGGTTGGGTAAAAACTGCTCCAAACAAATTAAAAACATTTGTTAGTAACAGAGTTTCCGAAATTCAGGAGGCTACTGAGCGTGACATATGGAGACATGTTCCAAGTCAATTTAACCCAGCTGACTATTTATCTCGTGGTGTAAAATGTTCTGAAATAAAAAATGTAGACATGTGGTGGCATGGGCCACAGTTTTATTTTTGCCCGAAAACGAATGGCCAAAAAGATGATTTACCTGATTTGCGTAAAGTTAAAACTTATTGTACAAATAGTTCAGTTACAATGGAAAATAGTAATTATGTTGTAGAAAGATTTTCTGATTTGGTGAAACTAAAAAGAATAACCACTCTAATGCGCAGGTTTGTACATAATTGTACTAAAATTCCAAGTGAGCATAAGTATGGTCCCTTAATGAAAAGCGAAATTGATCAATCATTTAAAATATTGCTCAAGCATGTACAAAATAATTGTTTTTCAAAAGAATTTGAAGAAATAAGGGCTAATAGGGTAAAAGGTTCTTCAAAACTTCTTAGTTTAAAACCATTTATTGATGACTTTGGTTTCTTGAGGGTTGGTGGAAGATTGAAAAATGCAAAAATCTCACAAAATTAATTTTTCTACATGAGCACTTGAAATTATATCATTGTGGACCACAACATTTATTGGCTTCAATACGAGAGTTATATTGGCCATTGGCAGGTCGGTCCTTATCCAAACAAATTGTACATAAATGTTCGAAATGTTTCAGGTGTAATCCCAAGATGCTGAAGACTATTATGGGCAATTAACCTGAACAACGCTTAAGTCCTAATCACCCGTTTGATATTGTGGGTGTTGATTATGCAGGTCCTTTGCTGAAGAGTTATGCTGGTCGTGGTACCAAAATTTCAAAATCATATATTTGCCTTTTTATCTGTTTCCTAACAAAAGCGGTACATTTAGAGCTAGTAACCGATCTCAGTAAAGAAGCCTTTATATTGTCGTTACATAGATTTTCTGCACGTCGGGGTAAACCCTCCGTAATTTTTTGAGATAATGGCAGCAATTTCGTATCAGCATATTCAGACTTAAAAGATTTAGGTCAGTTCATCAAAAAAAATAAAGATAAACTAACCTCAAGCATATGTAAGGAAGAAATAGAGTGGCATTTTATACCACCTCAGTCACCTCATATTGGTGGCCTCTGGGAGGCAGGTATTAAAAGTATGAAAGCCCATTTAAAGCGAATAGTTAGCAATACGCCATTAACATTTGAACATTTTTATACTCTTTTGTCAGAGGTAGAGGCAATAATGAATTCACGTCCTCTCTCACCTCTATCCTCTCATCCTGATGATCTCACTCCACTAACGCCTAGACATTTAATCATCGGGCGTCAGTTAAGTTCCTGGATGAATGAAGACTTAAAGAGTTTGCCCACTAATCGATTGTCATTGTATCAACACTTGCAGCAGTTAAAGCAGCATCTGTGGACCAGATGGAGCAAGGAGTATGTTGCCGAACTCCAGCAGGGAACCAAATGGAAACACAACTATGATGGTTTGAGTGTTGGTGCATTAGTGTTAGTGAAAGATGACAATGCCCCTCCCATGAAGTGGAAAATGGGAAAGGTGGTTGAAGTGTTTTACGGGAGACAATGTAGCGCGAGTGGCTCTTATAAAAACTCAATGTGGGCTGATAAAGCGTTCTTTTTCAAAAATATGTCCGTTGCCGATAGAATAAAGTGATACGTACCTACTCTGTTATTATCATTTTGGTTGAAAGCCAGAGCTTTCAAGGCGAGCGGCATGTTTATTATTTTAATAATAACGTTGAAATTTGTTTCTTTTCCTTTTGTTTTAATAATATTTTTATTTCCAATAGCACCAATCTATGTAAAAATATATTACTTAAATTGTGTTAAGCATGACAACAGCGCATTTAAATAACCATTTTTGTGCATCGTCGCGTCAAGGCGATAAAATTTTGCTGATTGTGTATTTTTACTGTAAAAACGTTTGCCTTTTGTATGTAGTAAGTTAGTTGAGAAGATGAATATAGTTCAGATGTTTTAAAATTTGAGCGTGTTTAATTTTGGCATTGACATGCCCCTTCTCATTTAATTTTATTTCATAATTACAATAAGTAATTAACATATATATATATATATATATATATATATATATATATATATATATATATATATATATATATATTTTGTTTTTGTAAGTAACTTTTATATATATTTTTTTGGTTTTTTATTTTCTTGGGATTTTCTTAGGGTCCTTGTAATGTATGATTTACCAAAACTCCATAAACAAGATATTCCTCTTAGGCCCATCGTGTCATGTATACAATCACCTTTAGAAAACCTTTCAAAATTTCTTAAAAACATAATTCAAAAAATTATAAATCAAAATAATTACTATATCAAAGATTCTATGGATTTTAAAAACAAAATAAAAAATGTTGTTTTGCCAGATAATTATATACTAATATCTCTAGATGTAATATCCTTATACACAAACATACCTGTACAACTGGCAAAGGAAATTATTACAAAAAAATGAAATAAACTTAAAACATATACTGATATACCTTTGAATGATTTCTTAGAAGCTGTAGAATTGACTTTAAATTCAACATACTTTGTGTATAATGAGACTTTTTATAAACAAGTAGAAGGATGTGCAATGGGTGCATCAATATCTAGCGTAGTTGCTCAGCTAGTTATGGAAGACCTCGAAGAATCCGTATTAAGCAACCTAAGTTGCCAAATACCATTCTTCTACAGATACGTGGATGATTGTATATTAGCAATACCAAAAAACAACCATCTAAATATACTAGAACAATTTAATAGTTACCATAAAAAACTTAAATTCACAATCGAAATAGAAAAAGATAACAAAATAAATTTTTTAGACCTAACGTTACACCGGAAAACCAATTTTATACAAATAGAATGGTATACTAAAGAAACATGGTCCTCTAGATACCTAAATTTGAACTCCCAACATCCACTTTCACAAAAAAAGTCAGTTATTATAGGACTTGCTGATCGCGCAATTAAATTTTCCGACACAGAATTTACACAAAATGCTATAAAAAAAGCAAAAGATGCACTCAAATTAAACAACTATCCTGATCGTCTAATTAACACCATTTTCAAAAAACGTATTCATATTTTTTACAATCAACTACAAAAAACAAATCCTTCGGATTCTACGGTCGTAGTCGTCTGCCTGGAGGCCGCGTGAGATCCCCATGCCATACGTCATGAGTATTTTAATCCATTTCTTCTGTGCCAACTTTTTGGGAGTGAAAAAAATTAGATACTTTGTTTATTGCAGATACTATGTTAAATATGCGTATTCGTAACAATAGGAATTTTAGACATATTAGGATATTTTCAAGTAGTCAAAGAAAAACATGAAAACATGATAAAATCATATCATCCTGCAGTCTCACATATTTATGACTATTGCCTCGTAGGAAAATTAAAAAATCTGCAAAATTAGAAATTAGAAAGTATGGAAAACAAAATATTCATTTTAATACATTTTTAAATTTTCCAACGAGTTAATGGAATGAAGGGTGAAAATACCTTCCAAAAGAGGTACTACATAACCCATGTTGCCATTTGAAAAAATGTAGACTTTGACAGATGTGCATATAGAAACAAATGAGTGTTACTAAAATATGGGAAATTTAATATATTTTTCTAAAAAATTGTTTCTTTCCAGTATATTTTGAGATTTCCGGAATTATTGCCACACTGTATACGTTGCACCGCCTGGATAAAATAAACATTTAATTAAAATTATTTCACATCTTTATTGATTTTTAAAAATCACAGGTCCGCTATTTTACTTTACAATTTCTAAGGTATATTAAATTGATGAAAAGCTTAGAACTTTCAAATATACCTAACAGGCGAAAGGAAGGTGACAATAAAAAATTTAGCATGTAAAAGTATGGGTAATTTTAAACAAAAAAGTCATCAAAAATCATGGTTCTTAGAATTAGGCCGTATCAAATTGGAATCGCTTTTTAAGATTTTGCCTTCGATTTCATGAAGCATATTTAGTAAAATTTACTTCATGAGATCTGAACACTTAATAAACCGGGAGAGATTCAGGTGGTCTTTTATACCCGACTTGTGCCGACTAAAACCGTGGTTCCATTTACATTTATAATATGTCCTTATTCGTCTTCTTATGTAGACTGAAGATTGTAAGTATGTTTGGTCTGTAGTGCCATGTATGTAGGGAAGAACCACACTATATAACGGTGACTCCTATTCATCCTTCTCTCGCGGAGTTGGATTACTATATCTGTTATCCCTCTGGCCGAAGCCAGTTCCTCTGCTTCCGATGCAAAGAATTTTAGTCTGAATCACTAAGTTCTAGTGAGTTTATAACCGATTTCGTTTGTGTTGGATGGTGGTTGGAATTTACATTTAAATAACATAGTGTAAATTCAAATGTGTATGCCATTGTTGTTATTTTATCCGAAAAGCAATCTGGATTTCAATAACTGCATAGTTGTGCCATCGCTCTTCCTGACATAACAGATGACGTTCTACCTGGACACGATAACAACAAAATAAGCGATTTGGTCAACTTAGACTTCACCAAAGCTTTCGATATGCTCAACCATAAGATATTTGTTTCTCTCGGCTTTGGACATGGTGCTCGAAAATTTCTCTCGTATTCATGCGGTAAGTCACAACAAGTGGTTTTGAATGGTAAATTTTCTGAAAGGCAAGTGATAACGTCTGGTGTTCCACAGGGAAGTATACTTGCTCCTTTGTTCTATATTTTATATACCTCACAATTTCACAAAAATATCAAACACTGCCATTATTATCTTTATGCTGATGACACCCAAATTTACTTGTTTTTCTATTCAGGTCATAGTAATATGGCGAATTGCCACATAAATAGTAGTGATCTTAATGCCCTATTTAAAAGCGCAACCGATCACATGCTAAAAATTAACTCTAGTAAATTCACCGTAATTCCATCCGGCAACCGAACACATTGCAATTTGGCCAAAGACAACCTAGATATTCAAATGGACAATGCTTTTCTTCCCCGCAAAAGTCTGGGACTACAGCTTGACTGCAAATTGCGTTTTAAACAGCATGTAACTAATAAGCTGAGGGTAGCCTATTCAACACTAAAATGACTTTTTTCACATCCCCACTACCTTACACCAGAGACAAAAAAAACTCCTTTGTGATTCTCTGGTGTTATCAGTTTTCAATCATTGTGACTGCGTTTACGGGCCTTGCCTTGAAAATATAGAAACCATATTTCACATAAGTTAAAACATGCCGGTTGGTATGCATAATAGGCGAAAACTGCATATTGCTATGTTATCATATAAAATAACGAAATATAAAAAACCTCAATATCTTTATAACAAGCTCAAATTTCGTAGTGACGTCCAGGATCGAAATTTAAGAAACAATCATATTGTTATAATTCCACAACATCGCAAATAGCTGTTTAAGAGGTCAATTTCTTATAATTTGTGTACTACCATAAACTCGATGCATTTTTTGAATACATATCTGTTCTGTCTTTCTATTAAGCATATTATAAAGACAAAATTATTCAAGAATCAATAAATTTTCTTCGCTATTACCTATTATTCTTATGTTTTAAAAAACTACCGATGTTCTTTGACACTCCTTTCATTCCAAATTTCACAAATATAACATATCCTTTTCCTCCCCCCTCTCTTCTCTTCCTCTTCTATCTAAATTATTCTGCTTTTCTGTCTTTTCTATATTCCTCTTCTTTTCTTTTTTTATGTCTTTAAAACTACATATTAAATATATTTAATCTAATTCAGTAAATTTAGTAAGTTAAGTGAAATCGCGTCATATACCTATTTGATTTTCTATGCATAAGTTTTTACAGGCTTTATCAGTACCCGAACTTATCTGGGTGGCTACAATGGTTTTATGGCCCTTTGTCCAACCGTCTAGCATAAAAACTAGAATATAATAAATTATTTGTGTAATATTGTACGGTTGAACAATAAATGTATTATTATTATTATTATTAAATATCCATCTGTATGCGTGGGCCATTTTCCTTTCCTTGAACAAATATATTTAAAAAGGGAATCGTTACATTCGATTCGCTTTCCATTGTTAATTTAATGTTCTGGTGTTGCTTATTAAAGTGATCCAGAATTATGAAAAGATGTGCCTGTCAATAAGGACAAACAACAAGAATATCATCTACATATCTGAACCGATGGTTTGACGGATGTTACAGTCATTATTCTTAAAAGCACCTATAAAGACATTATCTGCCACATGTGATAGAACGGAACCCATAGCTGATACCGAGTTTTGTTCACAAATAGTTCCTTGAAAAATGAAACAGGTAAGATAATCTTCAACTAGCTCGAGTAAGACGCTGTCAAGATTATTATAGTTACAGTTATATTCCAGTATGTCTGATATAATCGAAATTGAGTTGTTAGCAGGACCACTAGTACATCGAAACTGACCAAAATGTATTCGGGATCCAACTGGACTTTCATAAGTTTCCCCCGAAGGGTGCAAAATTTTTAAACTAGAATCTGTTTTTCATGTAAATCGATTAAGAAAATTCAAAAGATATTTATCAAGCTAAATTTACAATAGAACGATAAAAAATAAGTATAGAGTTTTTTTTCCAAGTTAAGCATATTACGCAATAGTTTCAAGATTATTAGATTAATTAATTACACTGGCCGGCAAAGAAATTTTTTTTTGTTGTAACACAAATCAGAATAGCATAATCTAATTGAATGGAACTATCGAAATACGAAAATGACAAATAGAAAGTTGTAGCAGGTAGGGTTTTCTTGTTAGAGTTGTAGAACCATATCGAATGTTACGATACTTAATATCTATAGAAAAAATGATTTTAGAAAATTCTTAACCCTGTTTATTGACTATGTTTACACTTTAAATAAATAAATAAATAAATGCTTTATTGTCAAAAAAAATTTTACAATTTTGTGGACAAAGCTGTTGTAAAAAAATAGTTTACAAACATCAAAATTAGCAAACAAAACAAAACAAAAACACATCATAAATATTATAGAAAAATAATATTTAAATCAGGAATTTAGAATATTAATATTATAGAATCCTAAAAGAAGTACATTAGAAATGTACTTTGTCAGTCGTACTATGTTATAAACATTTTCATAAATATAATGTAAAAAAATAAAAAAGCAAAGTAAAAAATAAAAAAGTACGAAACAATTAAAAAAATACATATACAAAGTTCGGTAAAAATGGTTGGTAATGGCAACTATCACACTAGGGGTTCATAAGGATAAAATTATGTGTTGTAAAACTCGTTCACGGTGTAGAAGGCGCTTTCCAGTAAGAATGATTTCAAAGCCTTGCGAAATGAAGTCAGAGATATTATGGATTTGATGTTAAATGGCAGGTGATTATGCATTTTTTTTGCATTGTAGATTACTGATCTTTTAATTAACTCTGAGTGTGGGGTTGGAAGATAGAGATCGTGCTCAGTATTTCTGAGAGGGTAGTTGTGAGAAGGTCTCTCTAATAGAGCAGGTGCGTGCTTATGAATTAAGCAAACCGATTCCAAAATGAATAAGCAAGGAAGGGTTAGTATTTTATATCTTTTAAAGAAATCTCGGCAGTGAGTTCTACTGTTAAGTCTCAGTAGGTAACGAACAGCTCTTTTTTGTAGTATAAAAATTCGATCAAATTGAGTCGCACAACATGTACCCCAGAATGGAATAGCATATCTGAGGTGCGACTCAACAAGAGCAAAATAAACAGTTCTAGAGGTAGAAAAGCTAAGCTCCTCGGAAACAGATCTTAACGCAAAGCAAGCAGGACCTAACTTCCTTGATAAAGCGTCGATATGTGGATCCCATTTTAAAGAATCATCTACAAGAAGCCCTAGAAATTTTACAGAGTTTACGACATCAATAGTGGTGCCATTAAGGTCAAAGGGTTGCAGCGTGTTTTTATAAGACAAGACTTTCGTTTTAGAGATGTTCAAACATAGGAGATTAGAATCGCACCAGGATTTAATGGCGATTAGGTCATTAGATACAATCCTATGTAGGTCCGTGACATCTGGGTGGCTCCACGTAAAGCTGGTATCGTCCGCAAAGAGACATATTTTTCCACTAATGTTTAAATTAGCCATGTCGTTTATGAACAGAAGAAACAAGATAGGGCCTAGTACCGAGCCTTGAGGCACTCCACATTCCATTGGCCTACAAGAAGACATCCTGTTGTCAACTTTCACAACTTGATTTCTGTTGCTAAGATATGACTTAAACCAACTGAGAGGAGCCCCTCTAAATCCATAGTACTGCAGCTTGTTAGTTAATATATTATGATTCACACAATCGAAAGCTTTGGAAAAATCACAGAAAATTGTTGCCGTAGCGTGATGGTTGTTTAGGCTGGAGTAAACTCTATTAAGAAGGGAAAACACGGCATCGCTTGTGCATTTGTTACTTAAAAATCCAAATTGATGTTTTGTAAGTATTTCATATCTAGACAGAAATGATAAAAGCCTTTTTTTAACCAGTCTTTCGATGATCTTAGATAGCGTAGGGAGAAGTGCAATTGGGCGATAGTTCGAAGCTTCTTCTGAAACACCTCCTTTGTGAAGAGGTATGATTATTGCAGTTTTAAGGCAGCTTGGAAAAGTACCATTTTGGAAAGACATATTTATCAAAGCAGTCAGATGCTCTAGTGTGAATTCCGGCAGACTTGAATACATTTTTAAAGTAAGCCCATCAGTTCCCGAAGAAGATTTATTTTTGATATCATTAATTGTACTACGAAGTTCTGATAAAACTACTGGTGAAAAGAAGAAACTGTGCAGGTTTACACTATGATTAGAGAGATATGAAATTGGGTCATTAGATTGAGATACGGATTTAGTCAAATCTTTGGCTACATTTACAAAATAATTGTTTAGGTCCTCAGGAGAGGTAAGGATAGTGCTGGATAAAGGAGTTTTGTTTCTTAAATCATTTACGATAGACCAGGTTTCTTTAGCTACATTTTTGGCGTTAGAAAGTCTATTATTGTAATAAATATCTTTGGCGGCTTTAATAGTTTTATGATAAATTTTTCTGTATGATTTTACATAATTATGAAAAGAGACACTGTCCGAAAATTTCTTTAAATGAGATAGTGACCGCATGTTCTTAGAAGATATACGTAAACCTTTAGTGGACCAGGGTTTACTTCTTTTATTTTTGATAGGCCTAAGAGGAAAAGATTCAGAAGCTATATTAGAGTTTTTATAAAACGAGAAAATTCAGTGTCGACATCATAAGTGTGAGCGTCCCAGTCAGTTATTTGACATAGGTGTTTGAAATTAATGAAATTTCTAACCGAAAAAATACGGCCTACTTGTCTAGAGGAATTTTTGGCTTTGGATGTAATTGAAAATTTTGTGAAAATTGCTTCATGATCGGAGAAACCTGGACTTAAGACATTACATTCGACGGAGCTAGGATCGAAAGAAGACACAACGTAATCTATAGTACTGGCACTTGTCTTAGTAATTCTGGTTGGTGAGTTGACGTGCATGGCAATTCCTAATGACTCAAAGATGGACTGAAGACATTCCTGAGTAGCACACACACTGGAAAAGTCAATATTGAAATCGCCACATAAGATTAATTTGCTTTTTACAGGAAGGGACTCGAGCAAACTTAGAAGGTTATGGCAGAATAATTGCACATCAGCATCAGGTGTTCTATAAATACAAATAATATAAAGGTCATAAGTATTGTGATAAACGATAGAAAATTCAAATACTTTTTCAGATAATAAATGATTATACTTTGATATTTCGGAAAAATCGTTGTTTGAAGACATTATCATGGTGCCTCCATGAGTTAAATTAGTTCTATTAAATCTGGCAATTGTGGTATAGTTTTTAATAAAAACAGGTTGATTGATATTTAGCCAGTGCTCAGTGATGGCAATGACTTCTGGAAAATTTAGCTCTTCTAACAAAAGATATAATTCGTCTGTTTTATGTCTTAAGGACTGAATATTAAGAAAAAAAAGATTAAAATTGCTATTGGTCAATTTTTTAGAGAGTGCTAGATCCTCTTTTCGCGTCATATTGACTAAAAATTTTTACTTTTTGATGGTGAACCACTAGAATAATATTTACCAGTACCTTCACGAATTTTTTGGAGCCGTAAAATTTTTTCCGAGGAGTAGAAAGATCTATACGCTGCAAGGTCTGAGTCCACTTCAGATGAACCAATCCCATAGGCATCGTGGAAGCGATAATACAGCTTGCGCAGGGATTCCTTGTCACTGGGAAGGCCTTCTGAAGCTAGCAATAATTTAATGCTAGTACTTGTATGCCCCTCAAAACACACACTAGATGGCTGGTCGTGTAGATAAGCAAGAAATAGCCTTAAGGTCTTTAGTAAGGAAGGATCCCTTAATCTCGCTAATATATAGCGACCATTTGCTTTATCCGAATCTTGGGACAGCCACACTCTTGGTGGAGTCATTGGATCAAACTGCAAAAAATCATCTTTCTTTGCAGTTTTCTCCATGCTTAATTTAGAGCCCTCCAGTGCCAATGACCTACAAGCTGCTATGGCCTCCCTGTCAGAGCCAATTATGACTGACTTATCCTCTTCAGGCACAAATGTCACTGGTGATTCCAATAATTGAGGCTTTGGTGGAGACAGCCCCCGGCTCTTTGGGATATCTATATTGACATCTTGATGACTAGAAGCTGAGACATTATGGGCTGTGGAAGTGGGCGGCGTTTGGATAAGGGTTGGTGAAACTGAATCATAGGTAGGATCAATTATAGTACCAGGTGGCCACAGACTAGCGTTCTTAAGCTGAATTAAGTGATCTTTATTTTGCTCCCCAATTTTAAAATCGTAGTGCAAAGTGTCTGCATTCTTAAGCATAGGAAAACAACGCACAAAATTCGTGGTTCCTAATTTTTCTTTAATGTAGTGTACAAGCTGATTTGATTTATACGTGGACGGAATTATGGATACCACTACATAATGCCATTTCTCTATAATGGGTGTTTTGTTGGGCTGGAAGGAAACAGCTTTTTTTGGAGACTTATTGACAGGCATTTGGACATCTGTTGTATCGGTTTGGGTTGATATTGCGGTGGTGTATATCTTCTTTATTGATTTTTGTTTAGGCTTATCAGCAAGCTTCTCCAGGGTAAGTGCCATTTGTTTTACACTATGCCTCAGCTCAGCCATCTCTTTAGTCAACTGCTCCTTCGATGAATCATGCACCTGGACTTTGACAGATTCATTTTGAGTTTCCATTAAAATAGATGATAGATTGAAAGTATCCTGCCTAATTTCTTTAATGGATTTAAATAAGGATTTTTGTATACTGTCAGATATTCCAGAATGGAGGCTGTGAATATCCTCAATTTTTTCTAGCAGTATCTTCCATTTGGAGTCATGATTGAGTAACTTATTTACTTTATATTATGCTTCTCTCGAACAACATGACTAAGACATTAGGATGAGCGTCCGCCTGCAGAATCTAAACCGCTTGGTTAGTTGCCGTTGGTCATAAAATACGTCCGACATTTTGCTGACTGAATTAGGTCTACCGTTAAGCTATGAGGTTTGTACGCAACTTTTCGTAAAGCAAGCGAACCGAAGCAAACGTTTTTACTAAGAGGTTTAAGGTATTTAGGCCTATTAAACGTACCATACATCTGTAAGAAAGTCAAACGAGAAGAATATTAACTTAACACTAATTAAACTTTATTTTTTCCGTTTATGAGGTGTCCTATCTTCTCTCTTCAAAAACCAACAATAGTCATCCATCATGGCTGGATCCCATCGTCCTTGGTACCGAATTCCATTGTTCTGATATCTTGCTGAAACCTTTCACCCTGCTCGTCACTAACAGCTCCCAAATTTTTAGGAAAAAATGACAGATGGGAATGGAGAAAGTGAAATTTTAATGACATTCTGGCACTAAGCGCTTTATAGGCATCTAAGAGTTCATTAACTAATTGTTTTCCGTAAAATTGACATCGTCCAGCAATTTTCTGATTTGTGGCCCAATAAAAATGCCTTCTTTTAATCTGGCATCATTTAACTGGGGAAAGACTTGTCTTAGGTATTTAAATACATCACCATCTTTATTCAAAGCCTTCACAAAGTTTTTCATCAGCCCAAGTTTAATGTGAAGAGGAGGCAAAAGGACATTTTTGGGATGAATAAGAGGTATAAATTTAACATTTTGAGATCCCGGTTGAAATTCGCTTCTTTCTGGCCAAATTTTTGGTATATAATGCTGATTTATTGCACGACTATTCCATAAACAAAGAAAACAGCAATATTTTGTAAA
Source organism: Kuschelorhynchus macadamiae (assembly GCA_030620095.1). Taxonomy (NCBI): domain Eukaryota; kingdom Metazoa; phylum Arthropoda; class Insecta; order Coleoptera; family Curculionidae; genus Kuschelorhynchus; species Kuschelorhynchus macadamiae. The sequence goes on along the minus strand of JAUTXW010004528.1, from coordinate 28,277 downwards.
TCCCCCCTGAAGTCCCACTAAAATCGCTATAACTTTTAAGTCCCCACATATCTGCCATTTTTATACCTATTGTAGTTTATGTTGTCCAAAATCGTGCGCATATTTTCATAATTTTCTTTCATTGCAACTGAATGGGCAACTGGTATAGAGGGTTTTAAATTTCCATTATGCAATAACACAGCTTTTAAGCTATATTTAGATGAATCTATGAATAAGCGCCACTCACACAGAGAGTGTTCAATATCAAGTTCCTGCATTAAACTGTCTATATCAGTACACGCGCACAACGAATTTTCCATACTGTAGAATTCAGAAAAGATAGCATTTCTTTTTCTTGAAATTCGTAATTTTTGTTTCTTTGGCCAATAGGTTCCATTCCTTAAGACGAGAACCCAGAAGTTTTGACTGTTGCTTGGATAACCCCAAATCACGTACTAAATCATTTTATTCACTTTGAACAATCAAATGTGGCTCGCTGGAACTGGGACCTGTGGTAAAAGTGGGATCGGTGCTCTGTTCTTCTGAGCTGCCTGATGATGCGTTATGTCCATTATCTCCCAAATCAATATCTTGCCAATTTAGAGGCGCAATCGGCACAGGCGAATTTGCATTATGAGGAACAGGTCGTATGGCAGATCGCAAATTTGGATATTCTATATTGTGCTTTCCGTTTTTGGAATAACCTTCAGTCTTTGACAGGCAAAAATAACAATCGTCAGAATGATTGGTGGGTTCTCGCCAGACCATTGGAACTGCAAAAGGCATACTTTTTCTCTTTCCCTTCATCCACTGCACCAATGATACACGACAACTAACACAGCACACATGGGGAGCCCACCGCTTAACTTGATCCCCAATTAACACACCAAAATATCTAAAGTAGGCTTTTTTTACATTTTCGGAAAATGGCCTGGCTTGTGATTTCACCAGAAATTCTCCACAAATATAACAAAATTTGTCAGGAGAAATTTTGCAACTTCGGCGCGTTTGACTCGACATTCTCGTCTTCACATACACTTGCTTATCGATACACAGAGAACCACTCAATTCGAGACTCAACAGAAGAGTGATGTTTAACGTTGGTTTTATGTCTAATCTTGTAAACAACCCAGTCTAAGTAATTTTTACCTTGTAAAACGGACCCATTTTAGCCGCTCCACAATAAAATTGTTTACCTTCCAATATAAAAAGTTCTAATTAGGCTATTAAAAAATGGTAGGTATTAGGGCTTTCCGAATATTTTTTTTATTATTGGGAGGGTATTTCCATTGTGCAAATAATGAGCTGGCCTGCGTTAAAAAAATTTTGTCGGCCACTGGTATTAAACAGTAATAAAAAGTTTAAAATGTGGCAAAGTTTAAAAATTATTTTTAAATTTTATAATTGAGTGTTATATAAAAAGTCCATTCCACGAGAACTCTTACTGTGGAAGATTTCTTTTTCTCTTTGTGCAAGCAAAATAATCTAGAGCTAGGTACCCAAAAACAATTTTGAGCGGTTTTGAAATGTTTTCTTCCTTTTCGACATACAGGGTTTTTTAGAAAAAAAATGATTTCTTTAAAAATGGTCTGCTGAACAATATTCATGTCGGAAAAGGATGCCAACCTTGCTCATAATCTGATCGATATACCCTTGATTACCACAAGTGGGCTTTGTTCAGCAGATTATTTAAAAAAATCAATTTTTCGAAAAAAAATTTTAAAACCGCTAGAAATCGTTTTTTCGTACCTAGCTCTAGATTATTTTCGTTGCACAAGACGAAGAGTGATGACCACTGTTACACAAAACTTTTTTGCTTTAAATTACCCGTACTATTACCTACTAAATTTAGGCTTATTCCTTTCAATTTCACCGTTTAAAACCTACAACTTATAATATATAAAAATTATTTATTACCTAACCTAGACAACTTTAACAAAATCACTTAGGTTTGCGCGTCACTCATTTAGTCTCTGGAATGCTATAGTATGGAGATAATTGTGCTGCTTCAAAACGTGTTTGTGTCTAAACTGCTTAAAACATATGCTGCATTGGAACTGGGGCCTGACATTGCACTCTTGTCTAAGATGCCTTTGCAAATGGTTTTTGTTTTTGTAGCTTTTAGGGCAGTTCTTATTTGGACATTGCCATCGATGGTGATCTAAAACTGAATTGAGTGTTAACAGATGAATAATTTTATCAAATTTCCATATTTTACATTTTAGGTGAATGGAAACTAAGGTACAATAGAGTAAAAGAATTTACCTTGTAAGTGTATATTTAAAAGAAAAAGCAGTTACACGAAAACTAAAAGATTTAAATTAGTACAACATCCGAATATTCAATTTTCTTAATAAATATCATCTGTTGTATGTTGTATCGTCCTATATATCTTTATACAGGGTGGTCCAAAAAGTTGTTAATGTATGGTTGCCCTGTAGAAAATTTGCTAGCATAGGGAGAATGGTGGGATCAGTCTTAAAGGATAGTTCTGGTCAGGGAAATTTAGGCGCCATGCAGTGCTACACGGAAGAGGAGCGCTCGTTTTGTGTGCGCGAGTATTATCGCAACAATCGTACAATTCTGTCACTATTGCGCGCCGTAGATTTCGACAACGTTTCAATTTGCACGATATTCAGCAATGTCCTAGCCTTCCGTTGATTAGGCAGTTGATTCGTAAGTTGGAGAAAACTGGTTCCCAAATTTTTTCAGAGCTTTACGTTTCCGGGTTCTTAGATGCCGAAAAACATATTTCAATGCCGTCGGTCTGTCTGTCTGTCTATCTGTCTGTCCATCGGTCTGATTGACTTAAAATTTTAGACAAACATTACGGGTCAAATAGAGATTACCTGGTATTTTGGTAAAAATCCACTATGGCAAAATAAAATGGTGGCCTAGTAAAATATTAAAAAAAATATTACTAAAAAAGTACTTATCCAATTTATCTAAAATATCATGTAGGAATCAACTGGTGAAATGTTGGTACGAATCCAAGATGGAGGAACAGAATGGCGGTTTAATAAAATATTTAAAAATTCAGCCTGAAAAACTACTAAATGAACTGATGTCAAATTGTGTGCCATAACCTTAGAGTAAGAATTAAAGTAGAGATCACAACTCATTCATGTTTACGATAAAGCAAGAAGTGGAGATGCCCAAGCCATGGCCATTTGTTTAAGAATGCCAGTGACGGCGTGAGTTTTCACTTCCCGCATTAGAAAATATCATTAATCGTGAAAAAATTATCGTTCCGGGTTTTTACAGATTCCCATGTTTTTCAATTACTGTCGGTCGGCCGGTCTGTTCAGGTATAGGTGAAATATCCACTTACTCGATTAACTTTAATTTTATTTAAATTTTCACAAAAGTTACATCTGATTTAAAAAAAAAACTGGTAAAATATTGGTATGAATTCAATATGGCGAAAAAAAATGACGACCTGTTAAAATATTTGATGTACGAAAACGAAGAAATGTTTTATTATCGTTGACAAAAAGAAGTATTCTTACCTATGCCTTAATGAGGCAAATAGGTATTTTTACAAACTTCAAAGAAATAATCGTCCTCTACTTCACTATCTAAAATCAAACCATTGAGTTAGGTAAGTTTAAAAGGAAATTAGTTATTTCTATATTATTAAACTTTAGTTTTTAGTTATGTTTGCCTTATGTCACTATCATTTCGTAATTCTGACATTCAGAAAAATTACTTATTGAGTTGTTGAAAATGTCATCTTAAACCTGTAACTGTCAATATAGACCTTGTCTAAAGTTAAATCTCTTTAGTGAATACGGGTGTTAGAGTTTTAAACCAAAATCAATGCTTTTAACGCGCTTTTATTGGCTTCCTATTCATCTGATTGTATGTTTGTATGCCTGGTTCAAATCTTGGAATGGGTTTTTCAGCACTTCCATTACCGATTATTTTCAAATTTGACATGCATACACTCGGATATAAAAAATACGAATTTTTTTAGTCAACGTTTAGAAATCCAAAATGGCGGCGCCAATACGGCTGATGAATTTTGATACTTCTGTAGTCAAAACTGAAAATCAGTGCCTAGGAAAATTTAAAAGTGACAGCATTTAAAAATTCAAAATAGAGGTGTCAAAATGACAATGTCAACAGGTCGGACGGATGATTTTAACATTTGTGGGGATTATTTAAGAAAGCACAACAAAAATCAAAATGGTGGCGCCAATATAGCGAACGAATTTTGTCATTTGTACAGATTCGGCTGAAATATCAGTATCTAGAAGTATTTAAGAATAAAAGTTATGAAATTTTAGTCAATATTTGAGAATTAAAAATGGCGGCAACACCATAGCAGACTAATTTTAAAACATTTGCAGATCTGATTAAAATTAGGCATTTAGGGGTATCTAAGACTGCACATCATGAATGTTTGTCAAAATTTTAAAAATTCAAGATTATAATGCCAACATGGCGGCGGAATTTTAACATTTGTGTAGATTTGGCTGAAAGAAAGTAGGAATCTGGGGGTATTTGAAAATACATAACATACATTTTTAGTAAATATTTAAAAAATGAGAGTAGGAATGCCCAGAATGCGAGCGAATTTTAATATTTATACAGATTTGATTAAAAATCGATATTAAGTGAGCAATTCATACATTTTTAGTAATAAATATTTAAAATGGGTATGTCATCAATCAATCAATCAATCCGATAAGTACTTTTTTCAGATATTTTTAAACATTTAATTAGGCCACCGTTTTGTTTCCTCATTTTGAATTTGTCTCAACATTTTTACCAGTTCATTCCTATATAATATTTGATTTTTGAGCAAAATTTGAACATAATCGATGTAGTAGTTTTCTGCATTGACACACAATATTTTATTAGTCCGCCATTTTGGATTTGTAGTAAAACTTATCAGTTGATGGTCATGTCAAACCTAATTTTTCTCTAAAATTTGAATAAAATGGATACGCAGTTTCTTAGTAATATTTTTTAACATTTCAATAAACCGCCATTTTGTTCAGCCATATTGGATTTTTATCAAAATGAAACTTCGTCATCATCATATGACCTTTAATTTTTAACCAAAACTTAAAGTAAATAGGAAAAGCAGTTCTTGAGCTTTGTCGCGGACAGACATACAGACTAACCGACGGTAACTAGAATACTTTCCTCTTGCGAGGAAAGTAAAAAAAAAACGAGCGCTATTAGATACGAATGGAATAGCCAATTGTCATATTGTTTTTCCATGTTAACAGCTAAAATTTTAAAAATAAAAGCCAGTATAGAACATGTTTACGAACATATTTTTACTTTTAATACTCAAAGAATCACCATTTAAATTCCTTTACCTGACAACACTTATATAAAAAGTTGGCCCAACTCAAGTGAAAATTAAAAAAAGGCGCGAAATCATCCGAAACTTTATTATTTCCCCAGATTTCATCCAAAATCTAGTGATTTTCGAAATCGCAGTACGTTTTTTTGAGCGTGAGACGCCCTTCGACTATTTTAATATAGTATAGGTATATTTTATAATTATTTTAATTCTCTGATAGGAAAAACTATTGTAATCGGCAAAAAAAATCACCTCAGAGTCTTTTTTGTATCATTTTGCTTCTGAAGATTCTCACATGACCCCCGACGAAATAAATGTTCTATTATACTGAACCGGATTGGTCAATACGTCATGTGACACAAAATAAGTGAATAAGGTATCTTCCTTTAGACATGTCTCCCGGAAAAGGAAATCTTGCTGTTTACTTAGTGATTAAAAGAAAATTCCAAACTTAAACGGCCATTTTTTTACAAACTCACATTGCCGCACCATAGTTAGGTCAACTAAAGCTCCTAGTTTCGTAATGTACAAGATAAAGTAAATAAAACTTATTTATTAAATATTTAAAAAAATAATGTTCTTCTAATGTCACCGCACCTTTAGAACGCTGCTTCTTGAAGTTAGGCAACATATAAATTAGAAGATTTGAGCCATATCAACAAATACACAATAATACATTAAAACACATGCAATAGTGACGCTAAAAAATAATTTTTAGCAAATTAATTTCTTTAGTGTTAAAATTTATCGTAGTTCCATGATCTGCTATTGGTTTTTAAGCCACGCCGGTCAAGGATCCCTTGTCAATGAAAGTGGGATGGTCTAATACGTGGTGTTGTCGATCGGGTTTGCCATAGCTAACTAAAACTCTTGTTACTGGTGAAATCTGATCTGAGACTTTGGGTATTTTAGTTTGTATTTTACTATTTTGCAATAAAAGTAATTTCTTTATATTGCTTAGAAACTAATACTGGAAATACATTACTATTCTTTGTATGAAAATTTTATTGCATCATGTTTAAACATATTCACCGTAATATAAATTGGTATAAACATTGGTGTTCCTGGCTAGGCTTGGCATCGTCGTACGATCGACCTTATACTGTGAGGTAATCTTGGCAGTGGCTAAATATGGAAATAATGAACTCTATTTTTATTCTTCCTCTACGGCCATAACTAATTGTGGTACAAAGACGAAGTAGTAAAATTGCGGTACTAATTCAACAATAGCGGCCAAATAAAATATATGTAATCGTGAATAAAATCACCCTTTCAGGTTTTACACGTTTTAGGGCCCCTAGATGTCAAAAAAATATGTTTTATCACTTCATCTGTGGGTTTGTCTGTCTATCAGTTCGCTGTATAACTTAAAAATTACTTATCAGATTACTTTCAATTTTGGTTAAAAATTAAGGGTGGATGAACTGGTAATATTTTGGTGAAGATCCAAGATGGCCGTCTAGTGAAACACTAAAACAATTATTAAAAAAGATAATTATCAAATTTATGCCAAATTTTGCTCAAAAATCAAGTGTTGCATAGGAATGAACTGATAACATTTTGGTATGAATATAAGACAGCAAAAAAAGCAAAATGGCGCCCAATAAAAATGTTGAAAAAGACAATATATAGGGTGATCAGCTAAGGATGGCTTTCGGCCATATCTCAAAATGTATTAATCCTAGGATTTGGAGAAAAAAATGTATCGGTAAATCGGCCAAAAAAAAAACACTGGCAATTATTTTTAACTTTCTAGATCCACCACTAGAGGGCGTAACTTAGACCGCGAAGTTAGTATTATGATTTAAATAAAAAACAAATGGTTATTATTTGGTAAAAATAGATTTATTGTAAATAACTGATCATAATAAAACTTTTTTGTATTAAACGATTTTTTCTAACTTGTAAAATAAGGGGTGGGGGAAGCTATGAATGTTTCATTAGAAAATAGGTCATAACTTTTCATTGGATCAACTGATTTCAAAGAACTTGGTCTCATCTTAAAGGGCCATTGTAAGGGATTTTACCAAAATATTACAATTATTAATTTAAGTCTGCTAGTTGATAGAAGGCGTTTTATGACTAAGTCTCCGATTCTCATGATTTTCTCGAAAATTTCAATTGCAATGGTGTTTTTATTTTTACCCAAGAAAGAAGAGCGTAAAAAAACGCATAAGCTGGTAAAAACCGTTAGTCGATATCTTTTCTCGTATTTGAGTTATTTCCAAATAACCTTATTTTTAAAGGAAAAATAATTTTTTATTAAATTTTCCTGAATAAAATTTTTAAACTATATAAACCTTATTTTCTAACCTTACTTTATTTTCAACAAGTTCAAAATGCCGACCACCCATTTCAATTCAAATACCTTTTGAAGCACGTAGTGCGACTACGTCTTGGTAGGCCATAACTACGTTAAACAAACGCAATAAGTAAGAGCGGTCATCAATTATTGTTATTTGGACAAGTATTTATCTTGTTGGGGTTATAAAAAGTAGGATTTAAATTTGTTTTTATAGATATTGTTCTTGTTATTGTTGTTTTTAGCGTTATTGTTTCTAATTACTGTGTGTTATTTCATAAAATAATGTATTCCAATCAAGACGCATATGACATTTTGGCCATTTTTTTCCATTGTTTTGAAAATGCTGTAATTGCGTCTAGGCAATATGCTTTGCGTCACCCTGAGAAGACTCACTGTTCATGGAAAGTGTTTCGATTGGCTAGGCGTTTAAGAGAAACAGGCCAAGTAGAGCCTGTTGCTGGTACAAAGAAGGCAACGTCCAATAAGGAACGAAGAAAATATCATTAGTGTCTTAGCCTATATTAACGCCTATCCACAAGCGGGTATACGCGGTACAAAAATTTTTGAGTGATTATAAGATGTATCCCTACCACACTGTATTGCTCCAAGCCTTACTTCCAACTGATTTTGACAACAGACTCAACTATTGCTATTGGCTTCGAAATATGATTGATGAGAACCCAAATCTTTTAGCTCGGATATTATGCACTGATGAGACCATATTTACCAACACTTTAATCTAATCTGCACTGGATGCGTGAGGTGGACAACCAATATCGGTCTAGCATTAATGCGTGGTGCGGGATTGTTGATGGGAGAGTCATAGGTCCACATATTTTTGAAAATCATGTGAATGGTGAAAATTATTTAGACTTTTTAACAAACGCTTTGCCGGAGCTCTTAGAAAGATGAGCCACTTGCTGTAATTAGAGACATGTGGTTTCAGTATGATGGATGCTCCGGTTATTTTTGCCAAAATAATGGAGTGGAAGAGTCTCTCTCTTTCCATGGCCTCCAAGGTCCCCTGACCTAATCTGTTTGGACTTTTATTTGTGGGGAACACTTACAGATTTGGTGTACACCCGTCCTACCATTTGGGAAGATATGATTGATCGGATTCAAAATGCCATTAATAGCATAACAAGGGCAACATTAGAAACAGTAGTATTATCAGCCCTCCATAGGTTAAACCAACGCATTGAAATGGTTTTTGGACATGTTGGAACTTTAAAATAAGGTAAGTTAGAAAATAATAATTACAAAAATAATAATATAGACTGTTTAAGTCTATATTTTTCGTTAAAACAAGGTTATTTGAAAATAACTCAAATACCAAAAAAGGTATAGACTAGCGGTTTTCACCAGTTTATGCGTTTTTTACGCCCTTTGTTCCTGGCTAAAAATAAAAATACCATTGTATTTGAAATTTTCGAGAAAATCATGAGAATCGTATACTTGGTCATAAAGCGCTATCTGCCGAATAGCGATAGACTTAAACTGATAATTGCAATATTTTAGTAAAAGCCCTTACAAAAGCCCTTTAAGATGAGACCAAGTTCTTTGAAATCGGTTGATCCAAGAAAAAGTTATGACCTATTTCCTGATCAAACATTTGTACCTTCCCCCACCCCTTATTTGACAAGTTAGAAAAATGCGGTTAATACAAAAAAGTTTTATTATGATCATTAATTTACAATAAAACTATTTTTACCAAATAATAACCATTGGTTTTTTATTTAAACCGTAATACCAACTTCGCGGTCTGTGTTACGCCCTCTAGCGGTGGACTTACAAATTTGAAAATAATTTCACGTGTTTTTTTTTGGCCGATTTACCCATAAAAATTTTTCCCACAAGATTCTAGAATTAATACTATTTGAGATTTGGCCGAGAGACATCCTTAGCTGATCACCTTGTATATGTGTTACTAAATAACTGTACTGAACTAAATTGAGTCAAAAACTGTTCTGTTTTTCACTATTCCTAATAAAAGGAAAGATTCATAACGAGGGAAGTTCTGGGTAAAAGAAATTTACCAATTTTGTAAAACAAGTTTTATACAATTATAAGGGGTAACTTTAAAAACTAACTATAGTTGTCCAATTTCAACGAGGCTCTAACTCTAAACTCTAACCATCCGGCAAAAAACCATTACTAAAGCTTTGCCTAGAAGTGCCCCAAATTTTGTGAAGTCGAATATTTTGGCAGATACAAAGGCCTCGAACTAATGACGGAAACACATACTTGTGTTTTCATCCGTCATACACACAACAAAAAAACAATATGAAATAAAATATTATACGATCACGTCCATTAGTTGTTAATATAAAACAACGCGTACTGAAATAATTTGCCTACAGGCCTAGTAACGTATACTACTATTTGTTTACTTTAGTTATGTACACGTACAAAACGCAGGGCTATCATTAACTTAACCGTCAGTTTACCAGTCGAGCTGTAATGAAAACACATTCTGGAAGTGGGTTTCAGAACTGTTATATGGTCCCCAAATTCAATTAAGCCTTAGTATCTTTTATTTTACCAAGTTTATATGAACAAAAAAGTCAGACATTTACAATTTACAACCATGTTTATTTTTTAAATGCACCTTCAGATTTTCTTTTCTGAATGTACTGAAAACACAAAATTCACAAGTGAATGACCTTTCTTTGCCACATTCGTATCGTCTGTGATTATATAGTGAACCTGAATGTCTGTATTCCTTAAGACAATCTTTGCACCGATAGTATTTCGCTGGATCTGAAAACAAACAAAATTAACACATTGTTTCAAAATAATGGTTCATGGCATTCTTACCATGCATAACTCTGTAGATATAGACTAGAAATTTCAATAGTTATAATCAACAGCAAAAGTTATGGTACCAGTGGGGATCGAACCCGCACCTCTGGATCACTAGTCCATTGCACCATCGTACCACTGATAAGCAATTCGTTAGAACTTGAACGTATTCAAACTCACCAGTATCATAACCGTTGTTAATCCTGCCAAATATTCTAACCTTATGGGGCGGCGCGGCGTTCCTAACTAGACGTCAAATCTGACATCGCTATTAGGTACCGTAAATATTAGTAAATTAATAATTTTACTTTATGCCCGTATAAGCCAAATTTTGAATATTGGGTTTGAATATGTACAGGGTGTCCGGATTTGGTTGCAAAAGCAGGGTATCTCGTTTATTTTTAAAGATAGAACCTTGCGGTTTTCATGAACGTGAGCTAATTTTTTGTGAAACTCATGAAGCCGTAAACAAAATTTTCATAGCCTTCTTGGTCTCTGAGATACAGGGCAAAATAGAACATTTTGCATTTTGGGACCCCCCTCGTATCTCGGTTATCCTTTAACTTAACGCTGTGCGGAAAAATTGCTGCTTATGCAGTTTTTTACGCTGGATCCAGTGGCGTAGTCATATTTTTCATTTGAGTTGTTATTTTTTAGATATGACCCAAAGTTGTGTTTTTTTAAACGAGACACCCTGTATATTTGTCCAGAAATTGATTTGTCCTTTTAAAAGCTTCTCAAAAATATATATTAGTATGGGTCTATTTTAATAAACAACACAAAAATCCTAATTTTTATAATTATCATCCCAAATGTTGCAGTAGGCCATGCAAAACAATGCTGCCTTTTATTTAAAGTCGTTAACAATATCTACATCCTAACAATAAATCAAAATAAATATGTAATTAAATCTATTTATCAAAATATGTATTGGTAATTTCGCACCAAAGAAGTACCACCTACCTAGATTTATGTAACACAAGAACAAAACAGTAATAAATTATTATGTAACAAGCCTTTCAGCAAAAATCAACTGTCGTATAAGAACTACAGTAACCAAGAAAATGAAAAGAACTGTTCAAACTGTATTCGTTTTAGGGAATTAAGCAAAATAACGGGATGATTTTGTAAATAGCGAAAATTTTCTCTTATTGCATTTCCTAAATCTTGGACATTATCATAGTGGTCTTTGTAAATTCTATTTTCCAGATATCCCCATAGAAAGAAATCTAAAATCGACAAATCTGTGGACCTAGGGGGGCATCTTATAGGTCAATTTGTTCCGATCCATTGATTGGTAAAATTATTGTCCAAAAATAATCTCGTCATTCCAGAATTGTGTACAGGAGCACCGTCCTGTTGAAAATAAATTTCGTTAATTTGCGCTAGAGGAACATCGTCAAGTAATTCAGGTATAGCTGTTAGATTTCCCTCAAATATATAAAATTTTATATGTGTTCCTAATATGAAGCAGGACACATTTAGACCAAACCTGCCCTGCTGTCTTCTGGGAAATATTTGGTGTTGATTTTCCTGGGAGCCGAATCTACTATTGTGCCTATTGAGTATACCAGAATTACTGAAATGTGCTTCGTCTGACCATATAACCTTCGTTTCAAAATCTCTAACCATATCGCATCTTTCTCGAAACCAATGGCAGAAGACTACCCGACGCTCTGCATCCCCTGGCTGTAAGTGCTGCACGAGCCTAAATTTGTATGGGTGGTATTTGTGCTCTTTTAGAATTTCTTGAACTCTAGTTTTTGGAATCCCTATGCTCTTTTCACTGGCCCTACAAGAGTTTGTAGGGTAAGCTTCTGCATTAGCCAAAACCGTAATTTCCTGAGCCTCCCGATTTTCTTTATTATATGTTTTCGTACGAGGTTTGATAAATGATCCGTGATTAAGTAAATTCTTTTTTATCCGATAAAAAGTGGATATATTAGGTTGCCTCCTTTCTGCATATCTAAATAAAAATTAAGCAATAGTATTTCAACATACATAAAAATTAACTATTTACCTGTTAAAATACATCTCAGAAGCCGCTTCAACATTTTCATTACTTAATATAAAACAAGCCAACATATCGTACTTTTCATAATGTTCGAAAGTTTGGTTTTCTTCCATAATAATACAAATATATTTTTACACAATAAATAAATACAAAAAACTAGAGCTATATTTTATATATGCGTACAAAATTGGGAAATGTCATTTGCTTCTAAGAAAACAAAAGAAAACGGCATCGTTTTGCATGGCCTACTGCAAAATTTGGGATGATAATTATAAAAATTAGGATTTTTGTTGTTGTTTGTTAAAATAGACCCATACTATTATATATTTTTGAGAAGCTTTTAAAAGGCCAAATCAATTTCTGGCCAAATATACAGGGTATCCCATTTAAAAAAAACAGAACTTTGGGTCATATCTAAAAAATAACAATTCAAATGAAAAATATGACTACGCCACTGGATCCAGCGTAAAAAACTGCATAAGCAGCAATTTTTCCCTTTGCGTTAAGTTAAAGGATAACCGAGATACGAGGGAGGTCCCAAAAGGCAAAATTTTCTATTTCGCCCTGTATCTCATAAACGAAGAAGACTATGAAAATTTTGTTTACGACTTCATGAGTTGATGAGAGAAAAAGTAGCTCAGGTTCGTGAAAACCGCAAGGTTCTATCTTTAAAAATAAGCGAGATACCCTGCTTTTGCAACCAAATCCGGACACCCTGCACAAGTTCTAACGTAGTGCTTATCAGTGGTACGGTAGAGCAGTTGGTTAGAGCAATGAACTAGTGATCCAGAGGTGTGGGTTCGATCCCCGCTCGTACCATAAATTTTGCTGTTGATTAGAAATTTCAAAGAAAAAATTAATTGAGTAGAATTTTCAAACTAAAAAATGTGAACATTTTAAAATCATGTACTTCGAAATCGAAGCGACTACGGACACGTGTTTATATATTCATTTACACTTTATATTCGTACAGACTTAAAGGGTTCTTTTTTAAAATGAACACCCTGTATATAAAAAATCTGAGAATTTTAAGAATAATTATCTGGAACTTTAAAGGGCACCAAGGAAATTTGTACTGGCAAATACAAAATGAAATATTTTAAATAAAGATAAAGATTTTGAGTTCAGGATTCGGGCTTTTGTTTGATCAATATTCATAGTATTCAGCCCGATAAGGGCAGCCTCAGGACGCCTTAGCAATCGTCTTATACAGGGGTTATATAAGACCCTATAATTTTTTTAAAAGTTTCTTCGACCAGAATTATTACTATAGAAGATTTCTCTTTCTCTTTGTGCAACCAAAATAATCTAGAGCTAGGTGCGAAAAAACAATTTCTAGCGATTTTTAAATTTTTTCTTTTTTTCCGATATACGGAGATTTTTCCGAAAAATTAATTTTTTAAAATATTCTGCTGAATAAATCCCACTTCTGGTAATCAAAGTTATATCTAGCAGATTATAAACAAGGTTGGCACCCTTAAATTTTCCAACGTAATACTATATACAGGGTTCACCAAAAACTAAGAGGCGTACATTAAATAGTGATTTGTTGGGTTGAATTTTATCTATTAATCTTGAATTCGATTAGTAATAATGGACGTTTTTTACCGAAACAGCTTGAACAACTTGAAATCTGCTCTAGTTCTTTCAGATATCTTTAATTTAAAACAGATTTTTTAATAAAAATTGAAAAGTCACCTTTTTATCATTGATATAATTCTCTTTTTCCCATTCTCATCCAATACAGTTTCACATGCTATTTTTGTTAATATAGACTTACATAAACTGTTTACCCATCACTTCGAATTAACTGAGAATATGTCCCATTAATACAGTGGGTAACAAAGGTCTGGAATACTACCTACCGTGCGGAGCAGAAATTCAACATTGTTAAAGTTTTTGTTGCACCCTGTATACAATATTCTTGGTGGAATACTTAAGGATGCCAACACTGTTAATAATCTGATAGACCATACTGAATCTGATTGCCATAAGTGGCCTTTGTTCAGAAACCCTGTATGTCGGAAAAGAAGAAAAAATGTCAAAACATCTGGAAACTGTTTTTTTGTACCTAGCTCTAGATTATTTTGGTTGCAAAAGATAGAAAGAAATTTTCTATAATAAACTTTTCAAATAATTACAGTGTTTTATGTAACACCCTGTATAAGGCGGTTGCGGTGGAGTGCTTTTCGGGCTGCATACTCTAGGAATTGGTTAAACAGAGGCAGTTACGGTTGTAACTCGTTTGATTTTGATTCCCTTATATTAAAAAAATTAACAAGAAAAATAGGAAAAACTACATAAACATATTGCAGATTTTCTTGTTATTTCTAAAAAAGTAGGAAAAAGTGGCCTATCTACTAAAAGTCAAATTTAAAGGGTGTCTCATTTAAAAAATAGAAAAGTAATATTTATATATTTCACAATTGACATTTTCTTAGTAATTTTTTAATGTTATATAAAACTTGGTAACTAGCCCATACAAATTTATTTTTGGGGTTATTGTGATATTTTAAAAAAATAAGAAAATTAAAGCAGAATAAATTATAAACCACTCCTACATATTTAAATAATTCGACATCTAAGTAGAGAATTTTGAATCATTGTAGAAACCTGTAAGTCATGGATACTGAAGAAAAAATTGTGCTTGTTTTATACACAGAATATTTTAACAAAACAATACAAACACGTTAATAAAGTGCAAGTAATTTTTAGTTTATCCATTTGTCATGTTTAGTTGTTAAATTTTGCATTTACTTTTTTTTATGAGTCAAACATTTTTCTACTATTATAAAACCGATAGAACCTTATATTTTTATTTGGTAAACCTGAAACTAAAACAATTGCATCCCTGATTTGAAAAAGGGAATAACTCTGTAAAAAGCCACTCGGGAAATTTGATAAAACTGTGTAATTTTTTCAGTTTTGATTTTATAAAAAAACTTACTACATGTGCATTTTAGATAATACCATGGGCAATTTATTGTATTATTATTAAGTAATTTTTTCTGTTTTTGAGATACTAAGGGCCAAAAATCACGAAATTATGACCTTTTTCCATTCAGTTTTTCAAATCATTAGTAGGTTCGAATTGAATGAAAGTAGATGCTCTTATACAGCATTTATAAAACATTCTGGCAGATCTCCTGCCAGAATACGAGTATTTAATATTAAAATAAAATTATTTCTCGTTTTTCTTGGTATTTAAGTTTTATTTTCAAAACACAAAAAAAATATGAGATACATTCAACAGTTTGTTGGTAACTCATGAATAACATATTAATAAAGATATAATAACAATTTTATATTTTATTGAATCATGGTTCTTTTAGACTGGTTCAAATTGGAGCTACTTTCCAATGTTTAGTCTGCAGTTGTACGAGGCATCTTCAGCGATCTTCACTGCACGAGATCAAAACACTGAGTAAACTCCGGTGAGCAGAGTTCAGATGTTTATATCCGACCTAAGCCCAACGGAGTGTGTCTCACCCATAATTTCCACGCATGATGTTGCACGTATCCCGCGTTTCTATTGGAATTTTCAGACTGCTTGATGATTTTAATAGATTCTCTAATTTTCTGGTTAACCCATACTTTTTACATTGATCTTGTATCTAGATGAGTGCTGGTGCTTAGTGACAGCGGATTGAACATTTTTCTTTTATTTATACGAGGGCCTTTCAACAAAGACTAGGACTGAATTTTTTACGGCCCAGTGCAACGAGCTACATACCGCCAAAAATCAGAAAATATCATCCAAGTAGGCTTCTTTCATTTTGGGAAATGTCAGTTGTCATAAATTCTTTATTTGATTTTGAACCGCTCTAAAGTTGAGATATTGTTACCGCGCCTACGGATGAATTGAAAGAACAAAGATATGCGATCAAATTTTGTATTCGTCTTGGAAAATCAGCAACGGAAACTTTTTCGATGATTAATACGGCTTTTGGGGAATTGTCTATGGCAAGATCTGCTTGTTTTCGATGGCATAAAGATTTTCTAATGGCAGGGAAAGTTGTTAGTTGCAAGGCGGTCCAGGTGCTTCTATTGTGGCTCTATCCCACAACTCTCAAATATTCTTAAAATATATGTTATAAGTGTTTTTACTCTTTTACACAAGCATTAAAAATGTCTAGAAGTTGTTTTTGATCACAAAGCATGGTGTATACGCACATGGTCCCACATGGTAATAAGGTAACTGCCAGTTAATATAAACAAGTTTTGTTCCAGTTGATGAAGTATCATATCCCCAAAAAACGACCTGGGCTGATTGGAAAGTGGAAAGTTCATCATGATAACGCTCGCCCTCACGTAGCGAATATAGTGACAGAGTTTTTGAACACTAAAAATATCAGGTCTGTACCGCATCCTCCATATAGTCCTGACATAGCCCCATGCGACTCAAAGAATGACGATTTCAAACAGAATTGGATGCTGTTAAACTTTTAGAGGCGGTTTTGAAGAAGTTCTCAAAGAATGGCTTCCGCCATGTCTTTGAACAATGGCAGCACCATTGGGATAACGGTATTGCATTAGAGGGGGACTATATAGAGCGTGATAAAAGTATTGTTTAAGATTAATAAATAAAGTTTTGGTAGTACTAGTTCTAATCTTTGTTGAAAGGCCCTCGTACATCTTTCATGTTCCTTAAATCTAGTTGACGCAGACCGTCCAGTTTTACATATACACTTTACCTCAGAAATAAAAAGTTTTATGAACTCTTGTTAACAAATTGTTACTACGGCTCTCACACTCAGGGACGAAAACCTGGTGTTGGGCGTGTCATTTCAGAAAACTGTGTTTTTCGACCTTCCGGCGGGCATATCTCAGAAACCATTAGAGTTAGGACATTGAGTTTGATATGTATGTTTTTTTGTAATTTTGTTTGACGATTTTATAAATTTTTTTCGTTCGAAAAAAGAGAGTTTTGAGGCTTAAATCTCAAAGTGGTTGAGTGCTATCGAAACTTTCCAACAGACTTGTTTTATATGAAATATCTAGGAGAACAAAACCCTAAAGGCATCTTTGTCGGAAAAACTGCGAGAAAATAGGAATTTTTAAGAAAAACTGAAATTTTTCGAAAAAGTCATAAAAAAATGATTTTTTAGTCATTTTCTCTTTTTTATAAAAAAAAGTCAGAAAACCAATTAAGGCACCGAAAAGTACTCAAAAAGCTACAGAAACTGGACAATTTAGGAAAGGTCCTGGATTATATTTAGGGGGTGCACTAACGAGGTAAAGTTTGCACTAAAGTTCCCAAGAATGGGTACATTTTTTAACATTATCCTGTATTACAAGGAAACTAATATATCTAAGCCCGTAGGATATTTTTTTTACGAAACAAGATATTTTTATGTAGACCGTAAATAAATTTCGAGTTTATAACTTTAACGGTTAAATTACTGCAATTTTTTAAAGTGGATAATTTAAAATCCAACTTTTGCCGCTTAGCGAGAATAGTGATCAAAATTATTAATAAATAACTTCTCAACTGCTTAAAATTAATTATTAATTAACTTTTATGGTCGGATGCTGACAGCTCAATTAAAGTTTAGAATGTTTAACCGAATGTCAAATTTGACAGCGAGTCCCTAGATTTCTGTAAGCAGCTTGCCAAATCCGAAAGTTCGGTTAAATATTCTAAACATCAATTAAGTTTTGTGCAATAGGGGGTTAATGTCGTAATTCATTTTACAGCAATATTTTTGCAGCTATCCAAAAAAAGTCTAGTATTCCTAAGTTTTAAATAGCTAATTTTTTTTAATGAGATTTTACAGATAAATGTATACCATATATATCCGTAACCGCATGTATCGCACTAGCGGACGTTTGTTAATCAAAAATAGCTGTCAAGGTTATGATAATAGTAAACTAGGATCGAAAATAAGTGTGTAGGACTTGACACCTAAGGTCACGCACACGACTAATATACGCACTCAAAGTTCACAGGGCCAGCCTGACATTGTTGATTGCAAAGGAACAACATATTTAGGTGACCTTAAATCCTGGCCCTGGTATTAAAGATAGTATGAGTGTTAGATCTCCGTAGTATTCTTGTAGTACCCTAGATAAAAGATAAAATGCACTACTTGATGGTTGAGAATCCAATACTGGTTGAGTTGTGAGATTATTCTAATACCTAATCGAACACCTAATATCTTTAGTGTAATATCCATTTGATTCTAAATTTTCAGTCAGATTGTCTGTTTCGTTCGGAATTAAATTTGCCTCACATATTGACAAAGCGCGAAAGACTAATGGATTGATGATGGGTTGTTTTTGAGATGAATGATAGTGAGAACTAATTAAAATCCGTATTTGTGGGTTTCCTGTAAAAAGTGGGACCTAGAGTGCCGTTCTCTTTCTTTTGTACTGACACATCAAGGAAGAGAATGATTTGTTAGTACAAAAGAAATCATCCTAGGTTATATTATTTACAGAAATCCGACACGTACGAATAGATATAATTTTACTTTTAACCATCATCGATCTCAAAAACAATCCATCATCTGAAGCACTGAATATACTAGGCGTTCGACTAAGTATGTAATAATCCTAGTCCTCAATCAGTATTGAATACTTAACCACCTAGCAGTGCAGTTTTACGTTTTATCCAGGGTACCACAGATAAAATTGCAAATATTCTGCAGTTCTAACATACACACAAAAACATTGAGAAATGCTAAAGGTCAGCAAAAGGTAAATATTCTTTGTAATCGAAAGAAGTTTATAAAATCTCTTGCTGAAAAGTGTATAGGTGAAACCGGACGGACTGTATCTACTAGACATAAAGAACATTGTTGCTGAACACCAGCAGCCAATAAGACACATGATTAATGTCAAAAATACCAAGGTTTTCGCATCAATCTCGAGTTATTATAAACGGAAAATTAGAGAATTTGCTGAAATCATCAAACAATTCAATAGAGAGTCACGCGTCGGGGGGAACAGGTAAGGTATAAATACCCGAACTTTTCTCAGATGATTGGGTGTTTTTATCTTGTGCAGTAAGGCTCCTTGAAAATTACTAGTGCAATTGCAGGCGAAACGTCGAAAAGGAACGCCAATTTGACGCGGTCTAAACCCAAGAACCACGATATCTTTATTGACTTCAGCCACGAAAGCTTTCGTAGAATTCTATATTTTCTTTGTTGAATAATTCTACCAGAAGGTTTCCTGAAAGAAAAACTGGTCCTCCACTCGATTTTTTTTTGTTTAAACATGTTGGAAAAAAGTACCTTTCACAAATTTTTGTCTAGTATTCATTAACACAGGCAAAATTTTGAATAAAATTTGAATATTCTTCTTGTCCAGAGGTTTTTATTTTATTCTGTAGGTTTTGTATTGGACATCTAAATCTAAAAACAGCAAAGTTTTGACGAACAACAAATAAATTGCTTTTTTATTCGCTCTAAATAACAAAAGCCGCTTAACTATGCTTTTGGAACAGTTTTTCACAAATGTCGAGAAAAAAATGGCCTCCGGTCGTTGTGGATTCCCTTCTTTTGTGATGGCAATTAACATGTTCATACAAAAACAACGGAAGGGGGAAGAGCGGTTTTTTTTCACGAACATTTCGAGTCGGTTGACTTCACTATATAATGCCAATTCGCTGCTCTATATAGGGATCTCGGCTCCTATTATTCCTACAGCAAAAGTTAAATGGGAGAAGTTTTAGAGATTTTATGATAGGTCAATTGGTTTTGGAAATATTGACGAAAAAACGAAAATGACGGATTTCGTTTTTCGCCAGTAAATCCAAAACGGTAAGCGTAAAATTTCCAGTCTAGTGATGTCTCAAGTGCATAAAAGATTTGAGTATCATCGAAATATCACACTTCGTAAAGTTAGGTCTCAATATTGCCTAAGGAGGCCATGATTTATTTGCAACAAAAGTGGGCTTTGACTTTGACGTTAAATAATTCAAAGTATCAAAGTTGTGTTTTACAAAGTAGTACTCTTTTTTTCTCAATAAAATCTTAAATCTGACACACAAGTTATCGAGACCTATTGAAAATGGCCGGTATTGCCTATTCAAGGGAAGAAAAGTTTGACATGTTAGCGCTGTACTTGTAGTCACCCAGAAACGCCGACATTACCTCAGCAAGGTATTAACCGTAGGGCCTTCAAACAACCTAGAAGCTGATACAATATTCACCATGAAAATCGTGACAGGAAGATTTTACACGCTATCAACGAAAATCCTAGCGTATCGGTAAGAACTGTATACGGGAAATTTATCTGCCAAAATTAACGGTACAAAGAGTGTTAAAAACGAATAAGTACCATCCATACAAACCCATAATAGTTCAAGGACTTAAGGAAACTGATTTTCCAAGACTACTACGCTTCTGTGAGTGGTATACCAGGAAGTGTAATGAATATCCCGATTTTGTAAATCATGTCTTGTGGTCCGATGAGAGTTCATTTACGAATTGTGGAGTTTTTAATAGTCACAACATTCATCATTGGGCTGTGGAAAACGCTCACGAAATGGCGGAAAGACGTCTACAGACCAGATTTGGAAGTAACGTTTGGAGTGGGTCATTGGTAATTAAATCTATTATACCTTTTTTAATTGGAAACCTATAAGTTATTATCATTTTAGGAAATCGAGCATCGGAGCATTTTTCTTTGACTTCAACGTAAACGGACAGAGATACCTAGACCTTTTGCGAAACCAGGTTATGCCGGTTTTATGAACTACTGTAACGGAAGAGGAGTTTAGAAACACCTGGTTTCAACAGGATGGATGTCCAGTTCACAACACCATTCAAGTCAGGAACTTCTTAGGAGAGCAGTTTGACGAAAGAATTATTTCCTTAAATGGTCCAATATCTTGGCCTCCTAGATTCCCCGACCTCTCGCAGTAGTTATTTAAGGAGAGAAGCACCTCCTCCACCTCCTCATTGTGCATCTCTCCTCTTCCTCTTCCCTAATATTGGAAATTATTGAATCGACTTCGTTAACTTAGCCTCGCTGCAGAAGGTTATCCCCTCTATTAAAATAGCAGCCTAGCGGAAACATTAAATATAAAGAATCACCACTTAAGCTCAGTGTTAACATGGCATTTAGTACTGAAAATAACGAATTACAATCAACAATTCAAGAATTGCATAGTGAATTTAGCAAATTACTATATGAAGTTAATGAGCATCAAATGAGAAGTCGACCATCTTTTTCTTCATTTTATTCCAAACTTTCAGAAGATTATTCAAAGGCAGTATCGCTGTGTGTTGACTATTTAAAAAAATTTGATTTGTTAGAATTAGTGCGTGAACTGATAAAGTTAGGCTTTTATAGTGAGGTCATAAGTTTAAAAAAATTTGTTCAAAATTCAACACGTTTGAAAGAAATATCAGCAGCAGAAGCTGAGAGAGATTTTTTACTTGTCAATATCTCAAGAAGGTTTAGTCTAGAAAATTGTGTAGTTGTGATGGAAAAACTAGTGACTGAACTGCTTGAAGAGTTTGTTATGTCTGAAGCTTGCTCAAGATATTTAGCTTTTGCTGGTGATGATGATAACGTGAATGCTCAAGATTTAATGAAAAGTCACAAATATTTAGAACGTGCTGCGAAACAAAAACAGAAAACAATTTTTTGCTGATATTGACAGTTTAGAAATACAATATAATTTTAAAGTTATGTTATAATAAGTTCAAATAAAACAAAGTACATAAAGCTAATATTATTTTTATTCATTCATAAAAAAATTATCAAACAAGTATAAAACGTTTGAAAGTGCACACATACATAATAATTTAGAGTGATAAAAACATTTCGGTTTAGATGCCATTAAAACTGGTTGCTCATCTAGCTCAATAATTGGCTTTTTTGAATACTCTTTTATACATTCAGCTTTTTCCTGCCCCTTAACGTAAACAAATTCAGTATCCGCCGTCAATTCTTTGATTATATTTTAAAATTGATGATGTGGGGTATGTCCAGAATTCCAGTATATACAATGATAATTTTTCGTTATCCGAATAGCTTGCTTATGTTATTCAGGTGAAAGAAAGGTCAAAGGAAAAGGTTGTTTAAAAATATAGTGACTTATTCTATCTCTACCGTAAGCTGCCAATCCTTTAAGTATAAATTTATTTTTTTCGTTCTTAAAATCTTGAATGTTTAATACTAGTCTCATATTTTTAATTTAGAAAATCTCTTAAAAATAAATGTTTTTTTTTTTTGGAGTAATCTTCAATATCCTTTTTGAGTTTTCTTAATTTCCTGATAAAAGTTTCTATCTCTCCTACTCAAAGTGACATTATCAGTTAGTCACGTTTTCTTGTCAAACGTCTAGTAACAACTGACTCTTTTGTTGTTTGCAAGTTAAATTGTAACTAAAAACTTTATCATGCAATATTAGACAATACGCTGTTGTGTCTCTTTCTATATCTTTATTTGGTTCAAATTCTACAATAGGTCCTGCTTGCAAAGATTCTTTTTGATGAGAACAATTAATAGCTGCAATGGGGGCCTTCACCTTGAATATGAGTGGATCAAATAATGGTTCTTCTGTTTTTCCATAATAAGTATTGCGGAAATTGGAATACATTTCATACAACATAACGAATTTATCTTTACTCTGTAATATATAGAGAAAACACCCTATATAAAATGTATTGTATCAAATTCAACTTGTTGCAATAATGGGCAACCACGCAATAACCTGTTTTGCTATGTCAGCAGGTCAACCACCTTCCCGAGCGTATATGGCAATTAGATTGCATTTTAAAAAAGATTGAGAATATACTTTGGGTAATGTTAAGGTGAACATGTAGTTTCATTTTGCTACCCTTTGTTTCAACCCTAAGTATTACATGGCGATCCTGCCACTTGACGATTTTTTTGTGAAGTTATTAAGATGGGTAATGCCAAGTCCAAAGAAGCGATTGTAATTAATCAGGCCTCCAATGGCGATGCAAGGGGTGAAATAGTTGACCAAAATAAGGGATTAAGCTTAGCAGAGATTTTGCTTATAATTTTGGTTGTGGCAACGGCAATTGTTGCAGTAGTATGGGCCATTAGACATGTTCAAAGGAAACTAAGGCAGACAATTAGAAGAGAAATTTATAAAAATGAGCTGCGAAAATCCAAGGATGATTTAAAGATGGAAGAAACTTAAATTTTTTTTTTAGGGCGGTATTTTTCTTGTAGGAAAAAAAAAAAAAAAGAAGAAAGAAAAAGTAAAGACAATTATAAATGGAGTTAGAAAATTTGTTATGTGTTAATGTAACTGAAAATGTAAATAATAATGCAGGCATGTAAGTTTAATTATTATAATATTATGTTATTGTTTTATAATTATAATCGCAAAAATATGGACCCAATTAGCAAGTTTAATAAGTGAATTAAATTTTTAATTTCATGGGAGACAAACTTATTGAAATTTTACATTCATTTAAATATATTCGAACAAATTTGGTAAAATTAAATAGCGAAAGACGAAAAAGCCCTATTGTCGAATCAAAAGTTAAAGTGGCAAAAACTTTATATTCTCAGTTAGGTAAGGAAATTACTGATTTAAACGTAAAAATAGAAAAGTCTGAAATAGACAAAGAAGATATTTTGACTTTTAATAACATAATAACAGAAATTAAAAAACTTTATAAGGAAATTTTAGAGTTTGGAAAAAAATATTAATAAAGATAAATTAAAAATGTCTTCTTTTGATCTAAAAATAGCTACAAACCTTTTACCGGTCATGGATGATACAGAATCTACAACTTCTAAATTAATAGAGGCTTTAGATTTTTATTCGTCAACGCTTGATAATGATAGTCAACCTTCTTTAATTAAATTTGTTTTGAAAACGCGTATTTCTAACAACGCCAAATTACGATTAGGTTTGACTTATAATTCTGTAAATAATTTAATTCTAGATATGAAAAAACATCTCTTAACTAAAAAATCAGATACGGCCCTTCAGGCACGCTTGTTCTCTGCTAAACAGGGTGAAAAATGTATAACGGATTTTGGTAAAGAGTTAGAGGATATTTTTGTAAATTTAACCATTACGCAAGCAGACGGAAATGCCAATGCTTTTGATATTCTAAGACCTATTAACGAAAAGGTTGCAATAAAAAGGTTTGCATGCGGACTTAAAAATCAAAGGCTGGGCACAATTATATCTTCCAGAAATTTTGAATTCTTAAAGGACGCAATAAGGGCAGCTCAAGATGAAGAGCTGGGTAATCAAAATAATTCAGGACACATTTTTAATTTTTCTCACAGAGGAAGGGGAAATTTTAGAAATTTTTCCAGAAGACCAAATAATAGAACAGGAAATTCTGGTAGATATAATAATTATCAGAATTTTAATAACGGAGGAAATAACAATTCAAATTGTCGACGAAACGCTTCGACTAATCAAGGTAATTTTAATAATCAGCGGTTTTCTAGAAATCACGGTGGTCGTACATTTACGAGCGGTAATAGGAGAGGATCTCGGGCAGTAGGTCACCGAATGCATTTTGCGGAGCACACCGGAAATTCAGAACAATCCTCAGCTGATATACAAGATTCAACATTTTTTCGTGCCTAAAAATACTAAAAATAAACAGTTTAATAATATTTTTACCTATTCAAAAAACTACTCGAATGCTGTTTCTTTTTGTGTCAATGGTAAAAGCTTAAAATTTTTGGTAGATACGGGTGCATCATTAAGTGCCCTTAAATTAAGTTGTTTAAATTCAAAAATACAGTTACACAAAGAAAATATTGAAATTAAAGGCATAGGAGGTAATTTAATATCTGTGGGATATGTTTATTTAGATCTTTGTATAGAAAATGCGATATTTAAGCAAAAATTTTATATTTTTAATAATTTACCATGTCAAAGTGATGGCATAATTGGAAAAAATTTTTTGAAAACTTTTAAGGCTAAATTAGATTACGAAGAAAATACCTTAACTATTTTAAATCAGTATAATCAAATAAATACATTAAAATTAAATGCGGATAGTGAGAATATATTAAGTGTTCCCCCTAGGTGCGAAATTATACAGTATGTTCCTACAGGGTTAGAGGATGAATGTGTACTTATGCAAGGTGAATTATGTGAGGGTGTGTTCATGGCTGGTGTAATTGCACAACCGATAAATGGTAAAGTACCAATTAAAATTTTGAATACAAGAGAGACAGAGGTACATTTGAGAAATTTTTCGCCAAAAGCGGAAAGTTTAAGCAATTATGAGTGTCATCAATTTAACAGCCAAGAAAATTCGGCTACTCGAGTTAAAGAACTATTTAAAATTCTTAAGCTTAGTCATCTAAACCGCGAGGAACGAGATTCTATAGAGCAAATTTGTGCCAAATTCTCAAATATATTTCATATGCCAGGAGATAAGCTTACAGTTACTAATTGATATAAACAGTCAATTCAAGTTAAACCAGATACTCAGCCGGTCTATAGAAAGCCATATAGGTTACCTCAAGTACATAAAGAGGAAATAAATAGGAAAATTTCTCAAATGTGTCAGGATGGAATAATTGAGAGTGCGCAGAGTGAGTGGTCTTCACCTTTGTTGCTTGTACCAAAGAAAAACGATACGAATGAGGGAAGAGCTAGGTTAGTATTGGACTACAGATTTTTGAACCCATATATATTAGATATCAAATTTCCGATTGCGAGTGTAGTCGATATTTTAGACTCCCTAGCAGGTGCACTTTATTTTTCACATCTAGATCTTAGCCAGGGCTATTATCAGGTCGAATTAGAGGAAGAAAGCAGAAAATACACAGCTTTCACTACAGATCGCGGTCAGTGGCAAATGCGAAGGTTACCAATGGGGTTAAAAATTAGCCCTAGTGCCTTTTCAAGGTTAATGACCATAGCGATGGCGGGCTTAAATTACGAAAAAGTGCTTTGTTTATCTTGATGATCTTATAGTATTTGGCAGAAACCTTAATGAACACAATAAAAATCTAATAGATATTTTTTCTAGATTGCGAAAAGTAAACCTAAAATTAAATCCTGCTAAATGCGATTTTTTGAAAAAAGAAATTCTGTATCTGGGTCATATAATAAGTTCTGAAGGAATATCACCTGACCCTGATAAAATAAAAGCTTTAAAA
This sequence comes from Kuschelorhynchus macadamiae, assembly GCA_030620095.1. Classification (NCBI taxonomy): domain Eukaryota; kingdom Metazoa; phylum Arthropoda; class Insecta; order Coleoptera; family Curculionidae; genus Kuschelorhynchus; species Kuschelorhynchus macadamiae. The sequence continues at coordinate 1,778 of JAUTXW010004528.1, read as the reverse complement.
GATTATCCTATTCCAAAAAAGGCAGATGAAGTTAAACGCTTCGTGGCTTTTGCCAATTATTATCGAAAATTTATACCACATTTTTCAGAAATTACAGTTCCTCTAAATAAATTATGTAAAAAATACGCTAGGTTTGAGTGGACGGACGAATGTGATAAAGCTTTTAATTGTCTTAAAAATTCGCTGATTAAGCATCCGGTGTTAGATTATCCCGATTTTTCGAATGAAAATGAATTTATTTTGCAAACAGATGCGTCTGCTTTTGCTATAGGAGCAGTGTTATCAAATAAAAATAATAAACCAGTGGCGTTCACTAGTCGTAGTTTAAATAAAGCAGAAATTAACTACCCTACTATACATAAAGAACTTTTAGCAATTTATTGGGCTGTAAAGCATTTTCGACCATATCTGTATGGCCGTCGTTTCAAAATTTTAACCGATCACAAACCATTAATTTATCTTTTTACGCAAAAAGACCCTGGTAGCAGATTGACAAAATTTCGTTTGTGTCTAGAAGAATATGACTTTTATATCGAATATATCAAAGGAAAAGATAATGTTACAGCCGATACTTTATCGAGAATAATCTTGTCCTCAAACGAATTAAAAGATATGAATGAAGGTATGATTGCAGTTTTAACCAGAGCACAGAGTAAACGTAGAGACGGACAGGAAGACGAGTTAATTAAGAAAAGTACTGAAAATATTTGGCTTGATCACCCGAATATTGTGGAAATTCTTAAGCAACCCACTAACTGTACCGAATTAATTATAATACCATCCTTAAAAATTAAAAAATTGTCAAAAGATGTCACTCAACAAGTGGGAGACTTTTATTATATTCCATTACATTTTACCTTATACTTAGACCAAAAAGCTTTATCACCATTGGCGCGAGACGAAATGGTGAAAGATTTGGTAGAAATAAGTAAAAAGGCTGAAATTAAAGAATTAGTTATTAATAAAAATAATGATAATACAGAGTTTATTAAATTTATTGGTAGTAAAATAAAAAATTATACTAATTGGAGGGGCCCCCGTATAAATGTTGTAAAAGGTATTAAAAAAGTAATGGACAAAGACGAAAAAAGAGTAATCCTTAATGATTTTCATTTACTACCAACCAGTGGTCACGCTGGAATAAATAGAATGACAAATAATATTAAAAAGTATTATTTTTGGCCAGGTCTGGATAGTGATGTTCGAAATTTTGTAAAAAGGTGTGACATGTGTCAAAGACAAAAACATTCGAATCATTATACTAGAGAGCCAATGGTAATAACTACTACAGCTGAAACAGCTTTTCAAAATATATTTAGATATTGTTGGTCCACTTCCGGTAGACGTAAAATGGATTTGTTTATATTTTAACACTTCAGTGTGAGTTAACAAAATATGTAGAGGCCTACCCTCTTAAAAACAAGGATTCCGTAATTGTGGCAAGATCTTTGGTGGATAACTTTATCTTAAGATATGGTATCCCTCAGAAATTGCTTCAGATAGGGGTACCGAGTTTATTTCTCACACTATGGCAGAAACATGTAACTTGTTAGGTATAAAACAGATTCATTCTACGGCGTATCATCACGAGAGTATCGGGAGTTTAGAGGCCTCTCACAAAGTTCTAGGTGCTTATTTGAGAATTCAAACTCAAAACCATGATTCTGCATACAGCACATGCTTCCGTACCGGTGTTTTTCTTATAATACTACAGTACATACGGAAACCAAATACTCTCCCTTTGAACAGCAATACGTACTCGTACTGAAACAAGAAGA